>JAMPIV010002192.1:0-42500 GCA_024509875.1 Oreohelix idahoensis
AATGACAGGGGAAATGATAATCGAGGTAGACCTAGGTTTAACAAAAAAAGACCTTACCAACAGGCAAACTCTGCGCAACAAGAGTTTGATGGAGCCTGTAATACAGTAAATGATAGTGGTAACTCTAGGGCTATCACTGGTTGTGCTTTCGATTTTGGGAGAGCAACTGAATGCCCCCAATGCTTAACATTGTTTGACTCATCAACTGTATCTACGCTAAGTTGTGGTCACCCTCTTCCTGCTCTACCTGCTACAGTTGCGCATGATGGGAGAGGATCTCTCATCTTACATAAAGGTCTAATAAATGATAGGCTAGTCTCAGTACTTTTCGATTCGGGATGTACTACCGTCGGGGTTAAGGAGTCTCTGATAGATCCTTGCTGTGCCACGGGAAAAACAATCAAATGTGTTACATTTGGTGGTACTATGGAAAGCTATCCTACTGCTATTATTAGGATTGACACTCCTTTCTTCACAGGAGATGTCCATGCATGTCTTCTTCCTAATCCTATTGCGGATCTTATAATCGGTCGTATTCATGGGGTTAAGGAATGCACCCCGCAACAAATTTCTAGTTGGGAAGAAAAAAACATTCAAACGGTCAATGCAGTGGTGACAAGAGCTCAAGCTCTTAATCCCCCAACTTCATCTGATAATAGTAATGAAGTTGATAGCCAAGACGAGCACTTGGTGATTTCCCATGACTCGTTTGTTAAACGTCAAGAAGAGGATCCTTCTTTGAAGAAATACTTCCTTCTTGCAAAGAAAGGGGATCCCAATCAAAATACGAATCACAAATCGTATATCACTATGAAGAATGGTATATTGGTACGAATGGTACAACACTCGGACAAGTCTATGCACTCGCAAATTCTTGTGCCTAAGTGTATGAGAGCCTTAATTCTTCGGCATGCACACGATTCTCAGTGTGCGGGACACATGGGTTTTTCCAGAACTAAAACTAGAGTCCTTGCGTCATTCTTTTGGCCATTCGTGAATAAAGACATCCGAATTTATTGCCGATCTTGCAAAATTTGTCAAGAGGTCAAGTCTAGGGGTCCGAGACATGCTGCTCCTATTCAGGCTGCAGATATTCCGATTCGGCCGTTTCAGAAAATGGCTATAGACATCATTGGTCCGTTCAAAATTAAGTCAGCCAGAGGACACCAATTTATCCTCACTTGCGTGGACATGTGCACGCGTTGGCCAGAGGCTATTCCTCTGAAGAGCATATCAACTGTCGATATCGCTGATGCTCTTTGGCTCGTATTTTCTCGTCTGGGATTCCCCGGAGAAATACTGTCGGATCACGGCACTCAGTTAATTTCGGACGTTATGTCTCAGGTAATGGCTACGCTAGACATTAAAAGGTCTCTCAGTAGTATTTATCATCCAATGTCCAATGGATTGGTAGAACGTCTTAACAGGACACTAAAGAACTTACTTGGCAAGATAACGGAGGATCATCCTGAAGATTGGGACAGGGTTTTACCTGCAGTCCTCTTTGCCTATAGAGAGGTTCCCAACGAGCATACAGGGTTTTCTCCTTTCGAACTTGTCTTTGGCGCGCAACCGCGCGGGCCAATGTCCTTGTTACACGATTTGATAACTTCCGATAATATCGACGATGATACACAATCGTCATATGAATATGTTATAGCTCTTAGAGAAAAGATTATCGAATCGTGCAGGTTAGCAACTTCATCTTCCGAATTTGCGAAAGAAAAAGCTAGGCGATTTGCTAACAAGAAAATTTCTGATGTCGACTATATTGTCGATGTGGATGGAAGGCATAAAACCTTCCATATAAATATGCTAACAGAGTTTATTGAACGTCCAGACTATTTACAGCCTATTTTCCAGGCGACGGACGACTCTCCAGTTCAACATGGTCACATCTCATCCCTGTCCGTTATACAGGATGAGGAAACTATTTTTTCTGACGTGAACTTACCTCTTCCTGCGATTCCACTTACTTCAACGGAATCGTGGAGAGACGTTACAGTCTCTTCCAACTTGTCTTTTGAGGAACAACGTCAAGTATCCTCTACGTTACAATCATATCAGGATGTCCTTACCGACATTCCTGGACACACAGATGTCATAGAACATGACATCATACTTACTGATCGTAATCCGATCAGAGTAAGACCATACCCAATACCTATTCATTTTCAAGCACAAGTCGAGAAAGAATTGGATGAAATGATTCAACTACAAATAATTGAACCATCCACTTCAGCTTATTCTTCGTCGATAGTTATTGTTCGAAAGAAAGACAATAACATACGTCTTTGCGTTGATTATCGCAAATTAAATCAAGTTACGAAGTTCGATGCTGAACCTATGCCGTTATTAGATGATCTACTTATTAGACTTTCTAAAGCTAAATTCTTTACTAAACTAGACTTGTCGAAAGGTTATTGGCAAGTCACATTGACGGAACACGCCAAACCTCTCACTGCTTTTTCGACACCTAGGGGTCTGTTTCAATGGAATTTTATGCCTTTCGGGCTTATGAACGCCCCAGCGACTTTCGTACGCATGATGCGACGAATTCTATCAGATCGTGCAGATGTCATTGCATATTTAGACGACATCTGTCTTTTCAGCGATACTTGGGAAGAACACTATGTGGGTCTGAAGGAATTGCTATCTACTCTACGTGAGCATAGTTTGACTGCTAAACCCTCTAAAGCTTTTGTTGGGTTTAGTGAAATTTCCTTCCTAGGTCATCGAGTTGGTCATGGTCTGTTGAAGACAGAGGACAAAAACATTTCAAAGATATTAAATATCTCGGTTCCGAAGACAAAAAAGCAAGTGCGTAGTCTCTTGGGATTGATACAATTCTATGGAAGATTCATTGAGAATCTGTCCTCCATTATGGCACCACTTTCAACGTTATTGAAAAAAGGTTCTCCTAATATGGTGCGTTGGTCCCAAGAATGCCAATCTTCATTGGATCAGGTTAAGAATTTGTTCTCATCTCATCCTATCTTAAGACTACCGACGATTGATAAGACTTTTGTCCTTCGTAGTGATGCCTCTTCCACTGGCATTGGAGCGGCACTAATGCAGGAATATTCAGGAACTCTGCATCCTGTAATGTATATTTCTAGGAAGCTGAATGCGGCAGAAAGGAATTACTCGGTTTTGGACCGTGAATTGTTGGCTATGGTTTGGTCCATTCTTAAGCTACAAAGGTTCCTTCTGGGCGCGCATTTCTTTATGGAAACCGACCAAAAAGCTCTTACGGCTATGCAAAGTAAGGATTTGAAGAGCTCGAGATCTACTCGTTATGCTATTGCTCTTCAGCCTTTCCATTTCACGGTGCGAGCTATCCGTGGTTCGGATAATGTGATGGCGGACATATTGTCTAGATGCCCACATGATTCCAGTTAAATCTTGTGTCCTAGTTTTTCCTGATATATTTTCAGACTTAGGTCTGTCCTTAATATCATAATATGTTGTAATACAAATGTATTTGGATGATGTTTAGATAATTTAACAAATTTCATTTTGTCCATCCATCAGTGATATGTTGCTAAAATAGCATTGACATTTGTATATTGCTATGATTATATTATTTAGTAATGTTTGATATATGATTGGTATTGCCAGCAACTTAGGTTTCTTGAATGGTATCCCTTAGTTTGTTTGGCTTAAAGGAAATATTTTCTCCTATGTTGGGAGATGATTTGTACCCTCTTCTATTGTACCTGATATTAGGTTCATTGTTTGCATGAGCACAGAAGTGATACTGGTGCTATCTTGCTCATGAGCATATGAAAAAAAAAAAATTGCATTTTTTTTTTTTAGAGGGGGGTGGTAGTAATGTTGCTGTCATTTTCGACGGAGTCATCTGTCAAGTTATTTGCTTATGTTTGTATCATAAGTATAATTGTGTCTTTACCTGCGATGTCAGGTTGATTAGGGGTTGTCTTCCCTTGTTTATTCATTCATTGTGTTTGACCTGTAGGGTCAGAGGTTGACAGTTCGGCGTAGGCCTATGGGAAGGTTTTTTAAGCGGGAGTGAGATATACTTCCGGGAAGCCGGGAGGTCCTGTTTTTCTGAAGGGACCAAGAGTCCATTGTTTTTCGGGGAGAATCTTCGAAGTAACTGCTATGGCAGTTTTCCCCAGTGAATCTCTGTGCGTCGGGATGACGACAGAATTCCTTGTGTAGTTCTGAGGATTCATTTACCAGGTAATACCGACCTTTATGCATTATTACGCTTTTCGGTGGCAGAACATGTAAAGGATTACGTAGGGTGAACAGCAGTTCACGGATCCGCCATTTCAGAACTTATATATTTGTGCTCGAGGTAGCCATCCAAGACTGTTAGTCGTATATTGTCCAGAAATCCAGTGACGAAGATATATTGTGGGAGCCGCAGATTGGCGGAACTTCTATCTACAATAAGTATTACTGCAGGGTTGATGATAACCTATTTAACAGAAGTACACGGCCGACGTTAGGACGAGGCCTGTGCTTCCGGCTATTATACTACAGCCTGTTATGTGCAATTGGCAGGGAGTGCCAAGTTGCACCTGTGTGTCAAGGTAACTAAGGCATCTGACGCGTTTAGTCAGAGACGCCAAGGGCGACGCTACGAACTGTCATTATTGAAGAACTTTGCTATTGCCCATGCACGTCTATTCTGATGTTTACCTTTTTGAATGCCAAATGTATACCTATCGATGTCAGGTCAGCATGACCTTGTTACACTGACTGTTCCTGTTGATATTATGTGTGTTCCCGTCAATAAATGTCTTGAAACATGCCTGCAGTGTCAAAGCATCCTTGATTACTGCATGTGAGAGTATGGGTTGCAGGATCTACATCTATACGAGCCTAAACACATTCGCGTCTTCATTCGCACCCACACTCAATTCATCATACGCTCGCACTACACATCTAACAACATGTATACTGTCTTGGGCCAGTGATCACCTCAACAAGAAAAAAAAGACAGTTACACTTACGAGTTGGGTTTTCCACGCATTCTTCAGTAAACGGAGCAGTCGTTTGAGAACCTCAGGGCATCTTTTATACACCACATATGGAACACCATTAGGACCTGGAGCTGACTTGCACCGAGCTTTCTGGACAATGCTTTCTACCTCTTGCACTGTTGGGGGCTTAGTGTTAAATTCCGCTCCTGGCTTCCCCGGCCATTTAAGGCCTGCCATGCTGCTGAGCGGCTCATCTTTGCGATCATCTGAATAGGTCATTCTGAGGTGTTCTTCCAGGTCTTTTTTTCTTGATGTTTATGGTTCCCGACCGTGTCTGCTCAAACAGTTCTTTGGCGAACTTGAAGGGCTCCCTAAAGAATCTTTCCCTATCTCTCCGTGTCTTCCTTCTCTTCCTGCACAACCTTTCTGCTCTACAAAGGGCATTATGTTGGCCTTTCAGGTGCTCCCAAACTTGCCGTAACCCTTCCTTCTCTGTGGCAATTGCGTTCTTGAACAGTTTTCGGGCATGCTTCTTCTGTTTCCTGATTTCATCTATTTTAATTTGTCTTCTACTTTTCCGTGGTGGGTTACTTTCACTTGCCTCCCTCACACCGAACTCTTTGCGACAGTGCAGATATACTATGTCGCCGAAGATTTCCAGCTTCTTCTCCATAGTTAGCTGCTTCAGGTTGTTATCCAACTCTTTTGCCAAGGCTTCGTCCAGCTGTTCCCAAAGCCCTTTTGCACTGGCAGGTGGAAACTTTATTGCATCTCTCTTCCCGTCCAAGAAGTGTGTGAGATCATCATCTGGCAGATCAACTTGAATGTACTCAGCACTGTGGATTGACTCCTGGCTGCGTTCTTCTAACGTCTTATCCGTCGAGACAGAGCGCTGTTGATCTCCCCCCTGATGACCTCCCACACCCCTTTTTCGTTCTGTGGATTTTCATTCCTCTCTGAGTAGAGAATTCCCTACCACAGGCACATGGAAATTCCAGCCGTTGTTCAGAGCTCGAAGTCCATGTAACGGGTCTGGTCGATTCCATTGAGGCGCCTGTGGATTCATCATCCCCACCATCCCCCCCCCCCCCCCCCCCCGTGTATGATAAATGAACGCGATGTTAGTTTGACGTCACTTAGATATGATGACGTAGATTTGGTGCTGCGATAATTTATGCAGGCCGTTAACCGGCGCCTTTCGTTATAAATTTCGTCCAGAGAAGACGTTGAATCTGTTGCTCCTAAGAATTGAAGATTATCAATTTATCCTACGTGGCTATATATGTTTTACGAAGGTCGCCACATATTTCAAGGAAGATGCCGAACCTAAGTATTTGAGTTCGAAGATTTATTTACAGAGAAATATTGCAGGAGCAACTTTATTATATTTACTCCATGTCTGGTGTTCGATACTTCGGTGATTCCATGATGGCACCGCTAGTAAATATTCCAGATATGTGACGTTCTATGAAGGACTGTAGGAGCTTTCAAATTTACTCATATTATGCATTGAATTATACTGCCATGAACTTGGAAGTCTGTTTACGTGAATAAATGTGCCTTTAATTGTGAACCCAAATTAACAAGTCATTCACAATCCATGTATGAACTATAAATCTTTCTTGACAACCCAAACCATTCGCCAACATCTAATAGCACGATACTCCATATATAATAACTTTCCACAAACACTAAAACAAGTGGCAGTGGCAACAATATACTCAATATATATCTATATATATATATATATATATATATATATATATATATATATATATAAATATTTATATATATATATATATATATATAATATATATATATATATATATATTATATATATATATATATATATATATATATATATATATATATATATATATATATATATATATATATATATACTTATTTATAATATTATATATATATATATATATATATAATATATATATATATATATATATATATATTATATATATATATATATATATTTATATATTATATATATATATATATATATATATATATATATTATATATATATATATATATATATATATATATATATATATATATATATATATATATATATATATATATATATATATATATATATATATATATATATATATATATATATATATATATATATTATATATATATATATATATATATTATATACTATATATATATATATATATTATATAATATATATATATATATACTATATATATATATATATATTATATATATATATATATATATATATATATATATTATATATATATATATATATATATATATATATATATATATACTTATATATTATATATATATATATATATATATATATATATACAATGAAAGTGAAACAGATTTTATATTGAAATCAATTTGATTTTATTTGAAATTTAACAGAAGTACAAAGAAAAAAGATCTTGCAGATAAATACATTTTAAATTGTACCCACAGTCTTCAGTGAATTATTAAAGTTGGGTTCAAAGTTCGTGTTGGTTAATTTAATTACCCCTTAGCAGAGTTATAGTCTTACGTTGGTCTGGAGAGGAGCACCATAGGTAACTAGGATTGCCATTACCATCTTACCTAGTGATTCTATACTGCTTGACTCTATCTTTGACTTCGATACACCATTACTCTTCTCAGAGAATGCGATATTTCTTATAAGACCAGTCTCTTATCTGGCACTATCCTGGTATCATATGATACATCTTTTTGTCCAAGATACTATCATCATCTTATTATCTTTACCTCTGGCGACAGTATGAGAATGTGAATGTTTGGTGCAGACTTCTTAAGGTGGGTACATGATGGCTGCATGCTCTACAAACGAGTATGTGAATATTTGGTGCAGACTTCTTAAGGTGGTACAGGATGGTTGCATGCTTTATACGAGTATGTGAATGTTTGGTGCAGACTTCTTAAGGTGGGTACATGATGGCTGCATGCCCTATACGAGGATGTGAATGTTTTGGGTGCAGACTTCTTAAGGTGGGTACTTGATGGCTGCATGCTCTATACGAATATGTGAATGTTTGGTGCAGACTTCTTAAGGTGGGTACATGATGGCTGCATGCTCTATACGAGTATGTGAATGTTTGGTGCAGACTTCTTAAGGTGGGTACATGATGGCTGCATGCTCTATACGAGTATGTGAATGTTTGGTGCAGACTTCTTAAGGTGGGTACAGGATGGTTGCATGCTCTATACGAGTATGTGAATGTTTGGTGCAGACTTCTTAAGGTAGGTACATGATGGCTGCATGCTCTATACGAGTATGTGAATGTTTGGTGCAGACTTCTTAAGGTGGGTACATGATGGCTGCATGCTCTATACGAGTATGTGAATGTTTGGTGCAGACTTCTTAAGGTGGGTACAGGATGGTTGCATGCTCTAAATGAGTATGTAGATTTTTGGTGCAGACTTCTTAAGGTGGGTACATGATTGTCACAGAGCTATTCCGAAGTGCATAATATGTATTATGCTCGGCGAAACGTCAGCCGGACGACGCCGGGGCTAGCCGAACTGGTGTGTCATGTGACCATCGGATGTCGGGGGAGAAAGGCGCAAAGTTTGGCAGACAGATACTAGCCTTCGTCCGGATAGGACGGATATTCTTTCCCTTTGCCAGCAAGATTGCTGTGTGGTTCATACTGTGGATTATTAATTGAGTGCTTGCCATATTTCGGTCCTGATGGATAGTTATGTTGTAATTCGAGAGCAGTGTAGGCTCTAGGTTGAAATTTCTACAGGCCGTAGTTTGACAGATGATAAATGTTTTTTGTAGGGTGTCATTTTCATAGTTTTGCCGCTCGAGTGAGAGATTTTCATTTCAGTGATTTTCAGTGTATGGCGTACTGTCGTGTATGATGCTGATAGATTATGCTGCTAAGGTAAGTTTGCAGTGGCATTTCATTATTGTATTTGATGTGTTTATTGGTCGTGTGAGGCCTTATTGTAGTGTGCATATTATTAAAGGGAAGTTCATGTTAAAGGTGTTCATTTCTATTGTCATCCATTGTTGTGTGGTATACTCTTAGATGAACGAGCCTTATTATAAATGTTATAATAAATCCACACTGCAGTGGTGTAACCAGTGGAGTATTCTCCCATGTTAACTGCTCCATGACACTTGGGGAGCTCTTGTCCGATTCTTTAGAGGCCGTGGGGCCAATATTTTACAGTATAATATTTGACAGCTGGTATACAATGTTAGTAGTTTATATGCACACATATATTTAGAAGTTTTACAGTAGCGTGTGTGTTCACGCCTCCAGGTTTCCAGTGTTCACGGCAGTGTGTTTGTTTTCCGGTGTTAGACAGGAGAAGTGAACTGTTTTTCGGTCAGGTGTGACCCGTCGCGGTAATTGACATAATTTGTAAGAGGGCACTGTGGCAGGTTAGCGTTGTAAATACAGCTAATACTTGACAATTTGTGTTTTAGATGATGATTTTGGAAAGGTCAGGTTTATTCGAGGTTGTTCAGTTATTAATAGAAAGTGTTACAATTTGTAGAGTAAAGTGCAGCTGTCGCCTAGGATCACAGTTTGATATATAACAAGGCTCAATTTGTAGATTAGTGCTAGGAAGGTGGTGATCCGACGGAGGAGCAGAGATTAGTGGTGACAGGTGTCTACTGTTGGTCCACGTGGGGACAGAAAGGATATCAGTATATCGAGTGAGGTTGGTAGGATTTGGGCTCTGGTGCCTGACTGTGTTGTGACGGCAGAGAATATTATATCGTCAAGTAGTTGTTGGAATTGGTAGTGTCAATAGTGCTGTTGGTATTATTTGGGCTCTGGTGCCTGACTGTTTTGTGTTGGCGGAGGAGATTAGATCGTCCGTATTTGTTGGTATTGGTAGTGTCAATATTGGTGGTGACAGCTCAGGGTGTGTGTACCTCCTCTCATTTGTGTTCATATGGTCTAGATCAACGCAACCATCGTTGTACAGGTAGCCAATCTGCAGTAGTGTCATCGCTCGTACTGCTCTACCTACCTGGAGAACAGTACATTTCTGCGTTCCTGCCAAGTGCTGTCGTCATCATACCCTTCCGATGTCCCGTGCCATTGGAGCCTACCCATGCCTCTTTCGTGGCCCTAGTACCGTGTGAAGGGAGGCCAGCTGCCAAAGACTGCTGATCTGAGCTGGATCTGGAATAGACCGTCCTGAAGAGTGAAGACTGCTGGGTCCTCCTACGAAGTGACGTAGGATATTGAACTGTATTTCGATAGTATACGCATCAACGTGCCAAAGGAAATTTTCGTTATTATCGGACACATAGACTAGTGAAGAAGTCTTGTCACCAGGACACTATTGCGGATACGGTAGTTATTCTTGCTTTTGGGCAGTGCTGTGATAACACCATGAAGAACATTGTTTTCGTTTGGATGTTTACAAGTTTGTGGAAACGAGTTGGTGCTGTTTTCATCTACTATCATCTGTGTCTGAGGAGCTACGTGGAGGGGCATCGCTGGATCGTCAGTTAAGTTATTTTTTGAACATCTGTTTATGATTTGTATAATTGTGTTTTCTTTTTTGTTCTTCCCTTAATTTTTTTTTTTGTCTTCAAATTTTTTTAATGTCTATCCATCTGAGACAACTTATCGTACAGTCTGGTCTCTTAGAATGGGGGGACATTTCTGGTGGGGTCGTGTTAGGTTTGCATAAGCAATAAGCTTTTTCGGTGTCAACGTTTGTTTCGTGAGGTATTCTGATTTGTTTTTGTTGTTTTCCTTCCTTTTGTTTTGTTCTTTTTCCTTGCATTCTTTGTGGAAACTTAGTCTGTGCCTTTATAGGGTGTTAGTTAGTTTCGTGGGATCTGTCATTCTGATTTCCTGTCTCTGTGTGTCATTATTATTATATGATATAGGGTTATTATTGCTTAAATGTTACTTAGTTTGTTTCGATTGGTATGATTTAGTTAGTGGCTAGTTAAGGCGATAGCTCTCAGTACTTCATTGTTAAGTGTAGTTCTTGTTCTAGTCTGCTGTGTTGAAGATTATATTTGTGACTTCAAGGGTGGACGGGTGGTGAGTTTAATTCTTTCTTTTCTTTCTTGTGGGAAAAGATTGGATTAGACTGTTCCTTTCTAAGGTGTGGCTGCGGGTGTTTAGTGGTGGAGTCAGGCAGAAGGGTTTCCTGCGATTGCCATACTTTACATTCCAAGCTTAGTTTTTGTTAGGCGTTCTGGTGGAGTTTGTATTTACGTTGTCTTGTACATTCAGTAATTCTATTGTTGTGTTTAAATGGTTTGATCTCTCGTTCCTTCTTGCAATCTTGTAAATACGCTAACGGGTATCCCTTGTTTTCGTTCGTTGTCAGTATATATCACTCTTTTTCTTCTCATATCTGGTCTGTCATCTAATTCTTCGTGACTGGTAGTTATCGTAGTGTTTAGTGTGTGTCTCATCATCTGTGGAATTTTTACCTTTTGCCATTTGTAAACATACTAAATAGTACGGTATACTATCAGAGGACAGAACCAGGGTGGGTGCTGGTAAGATACTGTGGTGTAAAAGCTAACTTATTGTTCAATTTTTGTGGCGGTGCCCCTTACAGTTGTGAGGTGGTATAGCACCAAGAGGTATTATCAGCTAGTGAGATACAGCTAAAACCATACGTCGGAAGAGTTCAGGACCACCACTGGTGTAAGACAAGGTGATATCCTATCACCTTACCTCTTCATACTCCTTATGGACGATGTCATCAAGGCATGTAAGGAGAGAGAACAAGAAAGTATTCAGTGGGGTACTGGAAGATGAGACAGGTCCTATATTTCGGAGCTGGCATTTGCTGATGATGTTGCCCTGATTGCTAAATCAGAGGCACATCTCCAATCCAACCTGCAAGTCTGGAAGGAAGAGCTGGAGAAGAGAGGGATGGTCATAAGCAGCTCTAAAACAAAATCCATGGTGATATCACGAGAAGAAAGAAAACATCAGATTAAGCTGGGAGAACAGGTCCTGGAGCAGGTCGACCACTTTAAATACCTCGGAGCTATTATAGACCGAAAGGGAGGCATCAAAGAAGAGTTGGCCCTCGAAAAGCAGCAGCTGGGAGACTTTTTCAGGCCATAAATCGAGGATTCCTCAGCAAGAGAGAGGTTGGTAAGAAAACGAAGATGGCTGTATACCGCTCCACCTATGTCCCAGTCTTGACATACGAATGCGAGTCATGAGCAATGACTACAACCCATAAAAGCCAGATCCAAACCACAGAAATGAGGTATCTGAGGAAGGTTGTTGAAGTAACAAGAAGAGACATGGTACGCAACCAGACGATACGTCAAGGCCTTAAATCCTACGCCCTGCAGACCCAAGTAGAACAATCCCAATTAAGATGGTTTGGCCATGTCTGCAGAATGGGAGAAGATCGGATACCACGACAAGCATGGGAAACAAAGAGCCAAGGATCCAGACCCCGAGGACGACCCAGAGTCCGCTGGGAGGACAACATTAGACAATCTTTGAAGGATCGAGGACTAGAATGGAACCAGGCCAGGAGGAAGACAGCCGATAGGATAGTCTGGCGCTGTCTCTTCCAAACCTCTACACCTCACGGAAGAAGGGGAACGACAAAGTAAGTAAGTAAGAGATACAGCTATCGACTATAGTAAGGGTCTTCTCAGTTGTATCACAGAGACTAAGTGGTCGTAAGGACCAAACCTAGAGACTAAATAGACATTAGCTAGGAGCCAGAGAACAGTCATAGTGAAGTGAGTTGTGAAGTAAATTATATATATATATATATATATATATATATATCTATATATATATATATATATATATATATATATATATATATATATACATAAACATATACATATACATATATATATATATATATATATATATATATATAATATATATATATATATATATATATATATATATATATATATATATATATATATATATATATATATATATATATATATATATATATATGGCGACTGTGCAGTAGAAATTAAAAGAAGACTTGCAATTGCTTCACATAAACTAATACAGATGAAAAACCTATGGCAAGGCACAAGCAAAGAAACAAAGTTACAACTGATCAGAGCATGTATATTCCCAGTGGCAACATACGGCTGCGAGACTTGGACACTCAATAAAACAGTTGCAAAAAAGATTACATCATTTGAAATGAAATGTTACAGAAGGATGTTGAGAATACCCTGGACAGAAAAAAAGACCAACAGAGAAGTACTGCACTCACTAAACGTACAGGAACATTGACTCCTAAATACCATCGCAATAAGGAAGCTGAAATTTTTCGGTCATATAAAAAGACATAATAGCCTGGAAAAAACAGTGATGGAAGGCATGGTCCATGGAAAAAGGGGAAGGGGTCGACCTAGACGACGGTGGACCCAGGACATCACAGAGAGTCTGAACTTCTCTTTGGCTGATGCAGGTCGACTTGCCCAGAATCGTGATGCGTTCAGAGCAGCTGTAATGGAGACAACGTTCTGGAAAGAATACGTCACATGATGATATATATATATATATTTATATATATATATATATATATATATATATATATATATATATATATATATATATATATATATATATGCAGATAATTGTACTGTGAGTAGCGGTATTGCTTTGTAAATAGTATCACTGCCTGCTTTGTAAGTAGAGAGGTAGATGGTGATGTAGGTGAGGTGGTGTATAGTACATAGTATTGAGTAGTTGCATAGAAGCACTGAATTAAATTTGCATACAGTTAGATTCTATAGTAAAAGGAGCAGAATTATAGATAGTACTGAGTATCGTGAGTGCACATCATGGACTTGGATGGTTTCGTGCGGTTAGGCAAGGAAGGTGGTTACACAGGAAAAGAATTGTTGGATTATGCCATGGCAGAATTTCAATCAAAAGAGAATCATGATGCCTTGAGATATTTGCGTGCCGAGGAACGAGAACTCAAGAAAGCAGAGTTAGAATTTCAAGAAAAAAAAAGATGAAAGAAGATAGAGAGTTAGAATTAGAACAGGCGAGAATGAGAGGAGCTCTGAAGGAGAAGAAGATTGATAAGAAAATGCAGTTAATGAAATTAGAAGTGGGTGCGAGTGGTCAGAACTCGACTCCGAGGGAGTCGCATCATCCCTTTAGGCTGCGTCTACCGAATTTTAATAACAAAATTGATAGTTTAGATTTTTTTTTCCTTGAGAGGTTCGAGGCCGATGGCCATCTCTGTTATCCACATTGCTATTGGGGCATGCGATTGAGACTTTTTATAGCCTCCCGTTCGAAGAGCGGGCGGATTATGACAAGATGAAGGAACGGTTGCTTCGGAAGTTCCGTCTGACGGGTGATGGGTACTGGACTCGGTTTAGAAACACTATGCCAAATGCAGACCAGGACTTCGAGGACTTCATCTCGAACATCAAGCTCCTGCTTAATAGATGGATTGAGTTGGAAAGAATTACTAAGGACTTTGATGGCTTGGTTGATCTAATGCTTTGGGACAAAGTGTTGTAATCTTGTTCTTCTGAGTTGGTAGCATTTTTTCAAGAGCGCCAGCCAGAGGACATTGATTCCATGTCACAGTTGGGCCACCATTTTCCTTGCCCATCCATCGTTCTTGCCTGTCAGACGCCTTAGTTGTAGGCGTGGGCAAGCTACAGCTCTAACCGTGGCATAGTCGCGAAGGAAGTGCCGATAAGTCACCGAGACAGAGGTTAGGTAGGTCGCCCCGTCCATATCAGTCAGGAAGGGGTAGCTATGAGAGCCTTAGACCACAGCGGAATTTCCAGCCCAGGTGGAATAACCGACAGTCGGGAAGCGACACCAACGGAGAAGGATTCCAAGGACGGAAACAGGTGCGCTTCCAGGGTTCTCACGAGAAAAGTAAAGGCTTTTATAAAGGTAAAGGTTCTAAACACAGAGGTGGAGTGTCAGATGGTCGAGGGTCTGACTCTGAGGCGCGCTTATCACCCAACCAGAGTCCTAAGAAGGAGAAGACAGATATTATTTGCAACGAGTGCGGTGGCAGAGGCTATATAGCGAGGATGTGCGTCAATAACGCAGAGAATGCTAATGTGACGTTCGTGTTGGGCACAGTCAATAACGAAGTTTGATTGTCGGTAACGTCCAAGGGGTGCGGGGCTGCGCACAGGCGGAAATCCACGAATGGCAAAAGAGTAAACACCTAGTTGCTAACGTGGTGCTCACCAGGGCACAAGCAAGTTCAGAGAAGGAGCAGGAGACCCTAGAAATCACATGCACGCCATCTACAGTAGATGGGGTCCTTGGCGATCAGGACGTCTCAGTTGGTGACTTCTCTGAGGGACAGAGAGCAGATAGTACGCTGCGGAGACTGTTTGATCTTGCTAATACGGGTGATGCAAGGCATACCAAAACATCCCGTTGCTGATTTGAATTTAAGAACCCGATCTTGACCCGCTGCTTAAGAGACAACAGCCGCTCCTGTGGCAGGTTGTGGTACCAAGCCAATGGGGAGCAAAGGTATTGAAGCTAGCTCATGACTCCCCCTTCGCTGGTCATATGGGAGTGGCTAGGTCTCTACACAGGGTTCGCTCTCAATTTTATTGGCCTGCCTGCAATACGGACATCAAAGTGTATTGCCGATCTTGTGTTGTGTGCCAACAGATGGCTCACAGGGGCAGATCGCCAAAGCTCAGACAGTGGACTTGTCCCTGCGCCCAGTTCAGAAGGTCGCGGTCGACATAATAGGCCCGTTGTCCATCGCGTCAGATAGGGGATTTCGTTTCATCCTCACAAAGATAGACTTGGGCACGAGGTGGCCGGAGGCGGTGTCTATGCGTTCGATTACCTCACAGGCAGTGGCCGAAGCGTTACAGCTATTCGGGTTCCCAGAATGTGTGCTCTCTGATAGGGGAACTCAGTTTATTTCGAGGGAGATGTCGGAGGTCTCACAGTTGTTGGTGATCTCCCAGACGTTTACTTGTCCCTACCACCTGCAGGCAAACGGGGTTTGCGAACGCCTAAACGGCGCAGTTAAGAACATGTTGGCGAAAGTGACTGTCGAATTCCCGCAGGATTGGGACTGATATCTGCCGGCAGTACTGTTCGCGTACAGGGAAGCTCCGCATCCGAGTACGGGTTTCTCACCGTTTGAGCTGCTGTACGGAGCAAACCCCAGGCGTCCGATGCATTTCCTGAAGAATTGGTTAGTATGGAAGCACAACGAAAAAGCTGCAGGGTCGGCGTATGATTACGTACATTTGCGCGAGCGGATAATTTGGTCGTGCGTGATAGCGCGGGAACACTTAACTCAGGCGGGTATTCAGGACCGCCGGTACGCGAACCGGGGTATGAGATTAATATCACTTCGGCCAGGTGATGAAGCGTGGCTGCTCCTGCCTATGAAGGAAGACAGATTAAGCATCTCCTGGCAAGTTCCATTTCAGGTCATTAAGAAGGTAACGGATGTCGATTATCTTATTAGAGTTAGGAACAAAGAGAAGGTTTTCCACGTGAACATGCTGAAGCCGTACGTGGAACGCCCGGCTGAGTTAACATCGGTGGTCAAAGCCGTAGAGACACGACGTTCAGAGATTGCAGCGGCAGCAGTAGTTGACTTTAGCGGACACAGCTGTGAGGATGGGACTTGCAGCTGTCTCTCGTGTCGCTGACCCATTCCGAATCGTGGAGCAATGTGACGGTCTGTGCAGACCTGACTGACAGGCAGAAAGCTCATGTAGAGGCAATCCTGAGGGATTTGATTGTCCACGACATAATTCTGACCGATCACCAGCCGATCAGAGTGAAGCTATATCCGTTACCGTTACACTGTAAAGCAGCGATCGAGAAAGAAATTGATGATATGGTACGGATGGACATCATCGCTCCATCTGAATCTGCATATTCTTTCCCATTGGTTGTGGTCAAGAAGAAGAACGGATCCCTTCGCGTATGCATTGATTTCCGTAAGCTTAATAGTATCACGGTAGTCGACGCAGAGCCTTTGTCTAACCATGAGGAGCTTCTGACCAAACTCTCGCATGCTTGATTTTTTAGTAAGTTAGACCTATCAAGGGGGTATTGGCATGTGCCATTATCCGAAGCTGCAAAACCCCTCACTGCATTTGCAAAACCAAGAGGGCTTTTCCAATTTAACTATATGTGTTTCGGGCTAGTCAATGCACCCGCCACCTTCGTGGGGATGATGAGGAAGCTACTAGGTCACAGAGACGATGTAATTACTTACATCGATGATATCTGCGTGTTCCACGATACAAAGAAGCAGCGTATGAAGGGGCTTTTCATCGTGTTAAAGTGTCTGAAGACACATGGCCTCAATGCTCACCCGAGCAAAGTGTCCATTGGTTACGCAGGGCTGGGCTTCCTAGGCCACATTGATGGCCACAACGTAATTAAACCAGAAGATAGCACAGTAACTAAGATCTTGGAGTTGCAGGTGCCAAAGACGAAGAGGCAGGTGAAGAGTTTGCTAGGACTTATTAATTTTATAATAAGTTTATCCCAGATTTTTCCACTATGGCTGAGCCACTTACTGCACTCACCAAAAAAGGGCAGCCAAATAAAGTAAAATGGTCCCCGGAATGTGAAGAGGTACTGGGTAGGTTAAAAAAGTGTTTTCCGAGAAACCAATCTTAAGGTTACCATATCTAGGCAGACCACTGATTTTACACACCGATGCTTCATCGGTAGGCATTGGGGCCTGTCTCATGCAGGACCATGGTGGGTCACTCCATCCGGTGCTGTACGTCAGTCGGAAGTTGTTGCCAGCAGAAACAAGGTACTCCACTATTGAGAGGGAATGCCTTGCTATTGTGTGGGCTGTTTCTAAGCTGGCAAGATACCTGTTGGGAGCGAATTTTTTCCTCCAAACAGATACAAACCATTGCTATTTCTGCAGTCGACTAAATCAACCAGTGCAAAGTTGACACGCTGGGCATTATTGCTGCAGCGGTTTCATTTCACTATTCTCCCAATTCAGTGAGTACATAATGTAGTAGCGGACGATCTGTCCAGGTTATAATATTATGGTAAGGACAGAGTATCCGGTTTGAGATGTTTATAGGTGATAGTGGGTAGCATGTAGTTGCAACCACTGTCTTATGTTAATATCATATCTGTGCAAAATGCTATACTTATGAATTTCATGTATTTTGGCGCCATAAAGGCAATTTAATACATATGTAAAACTTGTGACGAAAGACTGTTTATGCTAGTTGGATATCAATTCCAATGTTTGCCTTTGCAAGAGTTGCTATTAGTGTACATCGCACTGTGTGATATTTGACAGTTGTTGTCATTTTTCACGACTGCCAGAACTTTGGATAACCTACTTCATACGCATGGTGTTTTTGTGTGGATGGTTGGAGAATGCAGTGATGACAATGGTAGGGGAGAACTATGGCTTTCGCCGTTCATATGAGGATATGCTGGTAGTGGCACATGTTCCGGATGGAAGAAAACTTCGTTTTCTTTCTTAAGGGCGAAAAGTCAGCCGGGCGAGCCGAACTGGTGTGTCATGTGATCACCGGAAGTCGGGGGAGAAAGGCGCAAAGTTTGGCAGTGAGATACTAGCCTTGGTCCAGATAGGACTGATATTTTTCCCTTTGCCAGCAAGATTGCTGTGTGGTTCATATTGTGGATTATTAATTGAGTGCTTGCCATATTTCGGTCCTGGTGGATAGTTATGTGATAAGGGTGGATTAGGTGCTGTTTACTTCATGATGATAGGACCAGAACTGTCTCACTGGCTACTATGGACGTTGCAAGTATAAGTCCAAGTACGTTGAAGATCTAGCTCTGTCACAATACCACCCCTATCGACACCAGGTATATTATAGTTGAAGATGTAGGGTGTCTTATCTGGGTTTTTTGTTGTTGTTGTTGCTGTGTATATATATTAGTGAGGTAGTTCAGAGTTACAGCATATGACGTATGACATGTGAAGTCATAACAAAAGGTGAACTGCTTGGACGTTTCATCATTTATTTGGACGCCACAAATGACAGGTACGTTACAAGGTCATATACATCAATAGTTCAATATATTCAGCGTACTAAAGTTGAATTCATGGATCTCCATACATTCTCCAAGTTGATACAGATAATCCTAGCTGACGATAGCCTCAGCTTCATCTCATAAATATTCATAAATATCAATACTCCTCTCTGATATACTGGAAGATCGGATGTACAAAATAGGTCCATTACTGTTCACACGAGAAGGGCATACATGGAGTACAGGTCAAGCTGACCTTTCTAACATTCCTAAGTCTAACCTCGACGTAGGTGCAATCGCTGACACAGCGACGTTCGTAGAACATAGAACTGTTCTTCGGGCTAGGTATGACCCGTATACATGTAAATCTCAAATATGAAGATACCTGGGGCGTGACTTCTAGTCGAAGGACCTCGATTACTGTAATGCATAAGTAAGCAGGAATCGACCATTGTCAAACATAAAGTTAGATTACAGATTTTGATACGTAAATGAGGTATTACCTTGTTTCGAAATCAACACCACAAAAACACACGCCTCCTGACGTTTAGAATAATCGAGGGAAGGACCTTGTAAGCTAACTAACTCACAATAAGGCTCCTAAATCCCTAACAAGAATCACAGAGACGCAAAAGCGTCTTACCTGCTTCACAACTTTCTATCAACTCCCAGACAAGAAAGCTTCCCAGACGCACTTGACGTCCGGACATGCGCAGAATGCATACAACTGAGCAAGAATCAAACGGGACGAAGTAAGGAACATTCCAGATCAAGATTTGTAATAAAATCGAGCCTTATATGGACCGAAATCAAGACCTCAACACTAGTTTCAATCATACCAAGAAACAGTTGACCGATACTACCATATAAGGAGAATGGTCACACATCGTTAAAAAAAAATATGGACCGACGTGTCCCGTCACAAGGGAAGGTAACCGTCATTGATAATGGTAAGTTCAGTCAAACTAGAGTTATCTAGCTTTGACCGCAAAGAATTAAATTCAGACAAGCTAATTATACAATGTCTTTAGAAAAATGATTATACAATGTCTTTAGAAAAATATCTGTGCGTAACATTATGTTGTAATTCGAGAGCAGTGTAGGCTCTAGGTTGAAATTTCTACAGGCCGTAGTTTGATAGAAGATATATTTTTTTTTGCAGGGTGTCATTTTCATAGTTTTGCCGCTCGAGTGAGCGATATTCATTGCAGTGATTTTCAGTGTATGGCGTACTGTTGTGTATGATGCTGATAGATTAAGCTGCTAAGGCAAGTTTGCAGTGGAATTTCATTATTGTATTTGATGTGTTATTGGCCGTGTTAGGCCTTATTGTAGTGTGCATATTATTAAAGGGAAGTTCCTGTTAAAGGTGGTTATTTCTATTGTCAGCCATTGGTGTGTGGTATACTCTTAGATGAACGAGCCTTATTATAAATGTTATGATAAATCCACACTGCTGTGGTATAAACAGTGGAGTATTCTCCGTGTTAACTGCTCCATGACAATGATGGTTATATGCTCTATACGAGTATGTGAATGTTTGGTGCAGACTTCTTAAGGTGGGTACATGAGCTTTATACTGAGCGAAAAGGAAAATAATAACGTCGTTGTGCAGTTGCTCTAGTTCACTATTCCAATATGGTTTGTAGTGTTTACGAGCCCCTCTAGGTATTGTTTCACGAGCAGCCTGTAATATGCATCTGCTGAATTCATCGACTAACTTATTGATGTCTTTGTCTACAGTCAGATCTCTAGCCAGTATACTAGTACGATGCTGGTACATTGTCCAGTCTGCCTTCTTGTAGTTCCACCTAGAGAGAGTGCTACTCTCCTTGACAAGTTCCTTTTCCACAATTAGGAAGACTGGCCGGTGGTCGCTGCCTCCAAGTTGTTTCCCTACAACACGTGTGGTGTTCCACTCGAGGCCTGGTGAGTGGAATGCCAGGTCTGGTGTAGAGGTGGTGTACCATGATCTCGAGTAGAAGGTTGGTGGGTCAATTGGCTGGTTAATCAAGATAAGCCCATTGTCATCCTGCCAGTTTTCAAGCTCCTCGCCTCTCCTGTCCATGTGATCATAGCCCCAGCTCTGTGAGTGGCTGTTGAAGGCTCCGCATACAATCAGTCTTTCTTTTGCTGGGATTGTGTCTAGTGCCAGTGGGCGGTCGCTCGGACAGTAGTAGTTGAGCAGGTGGAATTCTATACTTTCTATCCTGAGATGAAGCATCTGGTAATCCGCCCCCTCCATATATGTTTCAAGCTGACATGCACTGATGTTATTCCTCACAAGTGTCAGTATTCCACCCTATCGCCTGTCTATTCGGTCGGATCGGTAGCACTGGTAGCCTCTGATTTTGACGGGTATGTCCTTGTTGAGGTGGGTTTCTTGCAAGTAGCATACATTTACTTGCTCTTCATTCAAGATATTTTCGAGCTCTAATGTTTTGCTGTAGCCGTCTTTTTTACTGTTGACGCCTTCAGCATTCCAGTGCATTATTTTAAGTGATCTTTGCTTTGCTATGCCAGTAGCTCTATTCTCATGCCTGCTGGCTCCACGGGGCAATTGAGAAGGACCCCCAGTAGTAAAGGTTGGGCCCTTTTGAGGCAGAGGGCCCGACACTGCGCCTGCCTGCGTGTCCGTCACAGGGCGAGTGCCATAACGTGTTGTAGATATCCTGTGCGCGTGTGCGTGGCAGCCTCTTGGCTGGTTACCTCTGTCTTCAGCAAATATTTGCTAGGGCAGACTGGTCTTGCTCGAGTGTAGGAGGGCCTGGCCAGTCTTGGTTTTTCGGCAGCTGATGGCTGTACTTGAGCCCCATCTCCACGTCAAAGAGCTGGCCTCGATGGGGATTATTATTATTATTATTACTATTATTATTATTCCTATACTCTCAGACGTCTACTTGAATATTTTCAACGACAGCAGTGTCAGCTTGAGGTTATTTGTATCTCCATAAAGTTCTTCCAGGAGTGGCACTGGTGACGGCCATATGTGCTTACTCTGTTGCTCATATGTTGGGCATATCTGAAGCAGATGTTCACCAGTGATTTTATCAGGGCCACAGTTACACTCATCAGTAGTTCCTATCTTTAGCTTGTTGAATAGATGATATCCCAATCTGCTGTGGCCTGTACGGAGTCTGAATATTACCACATTGTTACGCACAGATCTTCATTTTTTCTAAAGTCATTATATGATCTTTTTTTTTTTATCAAGACATTGTATGATCATTTTTGATAAAGATATTGTATTATTAGATTGACTGTAAGTACACTTTAATTTTTTCGGTCAAAGCTACATAACTCAGGATATGGAGAGTATCATTCAATATGATGTTACCTCCTCTTGTGTCGAGACACGGTCGGTCCACATTTTTATTTAACGAAGTGTGACCATTCTCCTTATTTGGTAATATCGGTCAACTGTTGTCGGAATGTCTGAAACCTGTGTTTAGGTCTCTGTTCATGTCCATATAAGGCTTGATCTAGTATACATCTGTATCTCGAATGTTCTTAGATCGTCTTGTTTGATCGCTATTTCTAGTGTATAGGTTCTGCATATGTCCGGACGCGAGGGCGTCTGGGAAGCTTCTTTTTCTGTGAGACGATGTAAAGCTGTGAAGCAGAAAGGACGCGTTTTGACGTCTCTGTGATTTTGTTAGGGATTAGGAGCCTTATTGTGAGATAGTTAGCTTACAAGGTCCTTCCCTTGAGTATTCTAAAACGCCTGGAGGCGTATGTTTTCTGTGGTGTGGATTTTCGAACGAAGGTAATGCCTCATTTACATCCAATCTGTAATTTTACTTATGTTTGACAATGGTCGATCTCTGCTCACGTATTTTCACAGAAAAGGAAGGTTCTTCTAATAGATATCACACCCCAGGTATTTTCATACCTGTGATTTATTTTTATTCGGGATATCCTGAGCTCGAGGAACAGTTCTGCGTCGTATGAATATCGCTAGGTCAGCGATCACATCTTTTTGTCGAAGGTTAGACTTAGGAATGTTAAAAAGGTCAGGTTGACCTGTACTCCATGTATGCTATTCACGTGCGGATATGGACTTATTGTATACATCTGATCTGCTAGCATCAGGAGGGGAGTATTCATTATTATGTATGAACATTGATGATCTGCAGCTGACACTGTTGCAGAATTAATATTTATGAACTTTATGATACCGAGTACACTGAAGTATTGTTTACTCTATGACTGATGAGGATTGGATCCTACATGAATATCAGTTGGCACCAATATTATTTCTGAATGCTACAATCGTTGAACTGTGATGTCTTATGACGTATCTAACCCGTCTGTCATTTGTGGCTACAAAAAATTGATTTCAACGTGCCATATCATTTCATGGTGGCCAGAAGTTGGTTTAATCTGGTTCCAGCTCTCAAGGGACGCAACAAACCCAGATATCATCATCATACTACAAGATTACAGTCCTACTCATCACCTTTGATGAAATTTTTTGAAAGTACCCGGCGTTACTGACAGTTGGTAATATTTTGAAACTACCCGGCGCTGCTCGGCAAGTTATCAAAGTTTCCTGATTAAGAAGGACAAGTGCCGATTGAATCGATTTCCTGATCTGTATGGAAGAAGGACAAGTGCCGTAACAACTGTTCCAGTATCAGAAGTACTGTTGAAGATTCAGAAGGTCAAGTGCCGAAACGACGTTTCCGATATTAGAAGCTCATTTCCTTCGTCATGGCTGTTTATGGGAGCAGATGGTGATCAACGTTGGATCATTATCCTCAGAATGCTGATCACAACCTGTTCTGCACCGTGCTGACGTTTGGACACATAGAAGTTAAGTGGCCTGTTTTGTTTGTGAACTGTGCCCTTATGTTCTAACTGAGCGTTCTAATCTATCACATCCTATTGTCAATTTATTACATGTTATATGTTATTTGTATTTGTATATTTATATGTTTATATTTCAGCGGGTTTCGGTTGGGTGGTGTCTTTCAGTAGAAGATACCACGTCACAGAGGTTTCTACTGTTAGCGTTTTCTTTAGGGACTGTGCAAATTTCCTGTTGTGAAATTTGCTAGCGACAAACGTTTCCATATTTGTTTAGTTGTGACGAGTTGTGCTTTATTTTCGTTGTTTTTTGTAATATTTTTTTTTCTGTTTTTTAGTTCCGATTTCATTTGTTTGTATTTGTAGGTCTCCCCTTTTCTATTATTCAGTTCTATACACCATTTTTGTTTATACATTGTGACGTCATTTGTTTGTGTACATTCTTCGCATTTTGTCATCACATTCTTTGTGATATTTTCCTTTTAGTTCTGCTGTTTATTTAGTTGACTTATGCGAATGTTTTCGTATTGACTTTGATCTTTGTTGTTGTTTACATTGACTTTGATCTTTGTTATTGTTTACATTGTACGTTGATCTTTGTTTTGTTTACATTGACTTTGATCTTTGTTATTGTTTACATTGACTTTGATCTTTGTTATTGTTTACATTGTCTTTGTTATTGTTTACATAGTTCTTGAGTAATTAGCTTTCTTTATTGTTACATATTTGCTCATGCACTATTGATTTATAGTGCACTTATCATAACTAACTAGTGGATTTGTTCATGCACTATTACATTGTGCAGTTATGATAAATAACTGATGGTTTTGCACTGATGTGTGTAGTGCCTTCATGATTAAGAAGTGACTTGTGATATTATTATACATTTGATAATTCAAGTTTGCTGTAAAAGACTTGTTTCCCACAGAGATTGGGTTAAACATTGTGATTATACAAGTACTTATTTAAGTCTTGTCACTATTAAGAGTGAAATACATTAATTAAATATTTCAGATTTGGTGACTTATAATATTAGACATCATGTCTACACTTGATTACTTTATTGAACAAGGGAAATCCCTTGGCAAGACAGGTGATAAGTTGGAAGAATTTGCAACTACTCAATATGATAAAGCATTAAAGATGGAAGCTGAACAAAAGAAATTGCAGATACAGGTGGAGGAAAAGAGATACCAAATGGAGATGGAAAAACAAAAAAGAGAAGCAGAAGCAAAAGCTGAAGAGAAAAGACTACAGATTGAGACTGAAAATAAGAGACTTCAGGCTGAAGAGAAAAAGTTACAAAGAGAGGCTGATGAGAGAAAAGCAAAAATGGAGCATGAAGAAAAACTCTTAGCTTTAGAGTTAGAAAAGTTAAAGTTGATGAACTTGGGTAATGCTAATGATCCAAATAAGGTATCATCTTCTAATAAGTCTAATGCTGTTGATTTCAAGCTTAATCTACCAGCATTCAATGCTTCCATTGACGATATAACGTTTTATCTAGAGAGATTTGAACTTTCATGTAGAATACATAACTTGGATAAATCACCTTACGTGTTTCATTTGTCCAAAATACTTAAAGGTGATGCTTTGACTATGTTAGGCATGGTAGATGAACCTGACAGGGACGATTATGAGATTGTCAGGGCTGTCTTGTTAAAGAAATACCAACTAAACGAAGACGGCTATCGTCTTCAATTTAAAAATATGTTGCCTGAAACTGGAGTAGAATTCTCGGAATTCATATCAAAGATACGTATTACTTTTACACGTTGGGTTGAGTTGTCTAAGACAGAACATACGTATGAAGCACTTATGGACGTACTGCTAAGAGACAAAATAATGTCTTCTGTCAGTGATTCTTTTCTTGCTTTTCTTCATGAGCGTAAGCCTAAAAACGTAAAAGAAATGGAAGAATACTGTTGCCAGTATGTTACTGCGCATCCTCATGTAACCATTAGCAACTCTAAAGTAAAAGAAGGTCTGCCAGTTGCTTCGGCAGCACCTTATGGCCCAAATTTCATGCGTAAATTTCAGGGTAGCCAACAAAATTTTAATAAAAAGGGTAACCGTAATTATGCTCAGAATCATAGTGATCAATTTCAGGGTGATTCTTCTTCGCAGAACTGGAGACAACCTGATACTCCACGGTATACTACTCCCTATAATTTTAGACATTTTCACAAAGGTAATCAGTATACAGGCAAATCTTTTTTTCGGAGACCTCAAAACCAATATAATAGAGGTTCTCAACAGTATAGAAATGGTAATGACAGTTATAGAAACTGGAATTCAAACCAGGATAACAACTACAGTAGAGAGTTTAATGATAATTGCAGAGGCAATAATGGTCGCGGTAGATCGCAACATAAAAGAAAAAGATATCAACAGACAAACTCTGTACAACAAGAATCTCAGGGAGCAGATAAACAGGTTAATGATAATAAAGACCATAATGCTATCGGATGTTCATCTTTTGATTTTGGTAGAGCAAATAAATGTATCCAATGCAGTACTTTATTTGACCCCACTACCGTAACAACTTTAAGCTGTGGTCATCCTCTTCCCGCTCTTCCTGCTAATGTTGCACATGACGGGAGGGGTTCTCTTATACTACATAAGGGTCTTGTAAATAGTAATCCAGTCTCAGTTTTGTTTGATTCTGGATGTACTACCGTTGGTGTTAGGCAATCTCTTGTAAATCCATCCTGTGCTACAGGAAAGGTCATCAAATGTGTCACATTTGGTGGCACTTTGGAAAAGTATCCTACAGCCATAATACATATTGCTACTCCTTTCTTTACGGGAGATGTCCACGCGTGTCTTCTTCCAAACCCTATTGCGGACCTTATTATTGGTCGTATTCACGGAGTTAGGGAATGTACCCCACAGCAATTTGCTGTTTGGAAAGAGCAAAACATCGAAGCTACCAATGCGGTGGTCACAAGAGCACATGCTCTGGATCCACCTCAAACTTCATTAACTAATGATGATGAAGTAGATAGCCAAAATAGTCACTTGATTATTTCACGTGACTCATTTATAAAATTGCAAGAAGAAGATCCTTCTTTACAAAAATTCTTCATTCTAACAAAAAAAGGTGATCCAAATCAGAATACTAATAGAAAGTCTTGGATTTCTATGAAGAACGGCGTACTTGTGCGTATGGTACAAGACTCGTCTACGTCCACTCATTCACAAATTCTCGTGCCTAAGAGTATGAGATTGCAAATATTGCAACATGCTCATGACTCGCAATGTGCTGGACATATGGGTTTTTCCCGTACAAAGTCGAGGGTTCTTGCGGCTTTCTTTTGGCCATTTGTGAGCAAGGACATACGAATTTACTGTCGTTCTTGCAAAGTATGTCAGGAGGTCAAATCTAAAGGACCACGACATGCTGCGCCTATCCAGGCTGCTGACATTCCTATTCGCCCTTTTCAAAAAATGGCAATAGATATTATCGGTCCTTTTAGGATTAAGTCGGCCAGAGGACATCAATTTATCCTTACATGTGTCGATATGTGCACACGTTGGCCAGAGGCTATACCTCTCAAGAGCATCTCAACTGCTGATATCGCAGACGCTCTTTGGCTGATATTTTCTCGTTTGGGTTTCCCCGGAGAAATATTATCAGACCATGGCACTCAACTTATATCAGACACTATGTCACAGGTAATGACTATGCTACATATTAAAAGGTCTCTCAGCAGTATCTATCACCCAATGTCTAATGGGTTAGTTGAGCGTTTGAATAGGACTCTAAAAACTTTACTTGGGAAAATAACTGAGGATCATCCTCAGGATTGGGACAGGGTTTTACCCGCGGCTCTCTTTGCGTATAGAGAGATTCCCAATGAACACACAGGACTTTCTCCTTTTGAACTTGTCTTTGGCGCGCAACCGCGCGGCCCTATGTCTTTACTACACGATCTTATCACTGCCGATAATATTAGCGATGAGACTCAATCTTCTTACGAGTATGTCATTGCTCTTAGGAAAAAGATCATCGAGGCATGCAAACTAGCAACTTCTTCATCCGAATTTGCTAAAGAAAAGGCAAGGCAGTTTGCAAATAAAAATAGATGTCTACGACAACTTTGTCCAGGTGACAAAGCTCTCGTTTTTCTTCCTTCAAGGGAGAACAGACTTCTTATTGCATGGAAAGGTCCATATGCAATAGTCTCCAAGATTTCCGATGTCGACTATATAGTCGATATTGATGGAAAGCATAAGACTTTCCACATAAATATGCTCACGGAATTTCATGAAAGACCAGACTATTTGCAGCCTATTTTCCAGGCAACGGACAATTCTCAAGTACCTCATGGTCATTACTCATCCCTGTCAGTTATACAGGATGAGGAAACTACTTTTTCTGATGTCAATCTTCCACTTCCTATGGTCCCACTTCATTTGACTGAATCTTGGAAAAACGTTACCGTTTCTCCTAATCTTTCCGCTGAGGAACATCGACAAGTTTCTTCGATGTTGCAAACGTTTCAGGACGTAGTTACAGACATCTCGGGACACACACATGTCATCGAACATGAAATAGTGCTTACTGACCATAATCCTATCAGAGTCAGACCTTATCCGATACCTATCCATTTTCAGTCACAAGTCAAAAAAGAATTGGATGAAATGATTCGATTGGAAATCATTGAACCATCCACTTCAGCATACTCTTCGTCTATGGTTATTGTTCGAAAGAAGGATAATAACATTCGCATTTGCGTAGATTATCGCAAATTGAACCAAGTTACGAAGTTCGATGCTGAACCTATGCCTTCATTGGAAGAGCTACTAAATAAACTTTCTAATTCTAGGTTCTTTACCAAACTAGACTTGTCTAAAGGTTATTGGCAAGTTCGTTTAACTGAACGTGCCAAACAGCTTTTTCTACACCTAGGGGTTTATTCCAATGGAATTTCATGCCTTTCGGTCTTATGAACGCCCCTGCTACATTCGTACGCATGATGCGGCGAATTCTCGCATATCGTACAGATGTCATAGCATACTTAGATGATATCTGTCTGTTCAGTGATTCCTGGGAAGATCACTATTTGGGTTTATACAAATTGCTGTCTACTCTTCGCGAGTATAACTTGACTGCAAAACCCTCTAAAGCCTTTATAGGATTTAGTGAGATTTCTTTCCTGGGTCATCGTGTTGGTCATGGTCTTTTAAAGACAGAGAACCACAATGTTTCAAAAATACTTAACATTTCTGTCCCTAAGACGAAGAAACAAGTGCGGAGTCTCTTAGGTTTGATCCAATTTTACGGACGATTCATTCCGAATCTGTCCTCCATTATGGCACCGCTTTCTACTTTACTGAAGAAAGGATCGCCTAATCTGATCCGCTGGTCTCAAGAGTGTCAATCCTCATTGGACCAGGTGAAAACTCTATTTTCATCTCCACCTATTCTTAGGTTACCTACTATTGAAAAGACTTTTGTTCTTCGAAGTGACGCCTCGTCAACTGGGATTGGGGCAGCACTTATGCAGGAGTATTCTGATACTCTGCATCCAGTGATGTATATATCTAGGAAATTAAATGCTGCAGAAAAGAATTACTCGGTTTTAGACCGTGAATTATTGGCTATGGTATGGTCTATTCTGAAGTTACAAAGATTTCTACTAGGCGCACATTTCATTGTGGAAACCGACCAGAAAGCTCTTACTGCTATTCAGAGCAAAAACTTGAAGAGCTCGAGGTCTACTCGATATGCCATAGCTCTTCAACCATTTCATTTCACGGTGCGAGCTATCCGTGGTTCGGATAATGTGATGGCAGACATTCTGTCCAGGTGCCCACACGATTCCACATAATTCTTCTGTCATATATAGTTTATGATATACAATTCAATACTATAATGACATATTAGCACATATTTTCTCACTCTTGGGAATTTATAACGTTGTACCATGTAATTTCCTTTTTTTCTGTTACCGATTTGAGCATAACAGAAGAAGGCTTAGTTAGCGATATACGGGCCAAAAAAATCACATGGCCACATTTAGTTATTATATTTTAATGATTGTATTAAGAGATTTAACATTTGTCTTAAAGATTTGTGTTATTGATATTTTCGCAGCACATCATTGAAGTCTGCGAGATTTTGTACATTGTGGAACTTCGAAGTTATCTAGTCCTGTCCTGGATTGGGAGCGGATGATGTCCACATCTTCTTGTATCAATTGTATTTATGTCTACGAGAAACAGCACATGTATTATTATGTTTAATAATTCATTATATAATGTGCTCATTGTTTAAATATGTGTAATATTATATGGCGGTATATTGGTATATTACACCGCTGTTTGCAACACTTCATTGTATAATACTATGATAATATATTTAATTTCATAGATTTGTATGAGTATAATTTGACTTTCATTATGATATTGCCATCGCTGTGGCGTGTGTTGGTGGCACCTTCCTGGAATATATACGCGTATACTTAGGTAAATTTTTGTTTCTCTAAGGATCTGAGCTAGCCTCATTTTTAGGCAATATATCCGCGCATCATACGTGCGTTAGGAGCCTAGGGTTTTTCCCGGCTCCAGGATTCAAAAAAAAATGTTTCATTTTTTTTCCCCGGGAGGGTGCGGTAATGTTACGCACAGATCTTCATTTTTTCTAAAGTCATTATATGATCATTTTTTTGGATCAAGACATTGTATGATCATTTTTGATAAAGATATTGTATTATTAGATTGACTGTAAGTACACTTTAATTTTTTCGGTCAAAGCTACATAACTCAGGATATGGAGAGTATCATTCAATATGATGTTACCTCCTCTTGTGTCGAGACACGGTCGGTCCACATTTTTATTTAACGAAGTGTGACCATTCTCCTTATTTGGTAGTATCAGTCAACGGTTGTTGGAATGTCTGAAACCTGTGTTTAGGTCTCTGTTCATGTCCATATAAGGCTTGATCTAGTATACATCTGTATCTCGAATGTTCTTAGATCGTCTTGTTTGATCGCTATTTCTAGTGTATAGGTTCTGCGTATGTCCGGACGCGAGGGCGTCTGGGAAGCTTCTTTTTCTGTGAGACGATGTAAAGCTGTGAAGCAGAAAGGACGCGTTTTGGCGTCTCTGTGATTTTGTTAGGGATTAGGAGCCTTATTGTGAGATAGTTAGCTTACAAGGTCCTTCCCTTGAGTATTCTAAAACGCCTGGAGGCGTATGTTTTCTGTGGTGTGGATTTTCGAACGAAGGTAATGCCTCATTTACATCCAATCTGTAACTTTACTTATGTTTGACAATGGTCGATCTCTGCTCACGTATTTTCACAGAAAAGGAAGGTTCTTCTAATAGATATCACACCCCAGGTATTTTCATACCTGTGATTTATATGTATACGGGATATCCTAAGCCCGAGGAACAGTTCTACGTCCTATGAATATCGCTAGGTCAGCGATCACATCTTTTTGTCGAAGGTTAGACTTAGGAATGTTAAAAAGGTCAGGTTGACCTGTACTCCATGTATGCTATTCACGTGCGGATATGGACTTATTGTATACATCTGATCTGCTAGCATCAGGAGGGGAGTATTCATTATTATGTATGAACATTGATGATCTGCAGCTGACACTGTTGCAGAATTAATATTTATGAACTTTATGATACCGAGTACACTGAAGTATTGTTTACTCTATGACTGATGAGGATTGGATCCTACATGAATATCAGTTGGCACCAATATTATTTCTGAATGCTACAATTGTTGAACTGTGATGCCTTATGACGTATGTAATGTGACTGTCATTGTGGTGTGTAATAAAATGGTATATAAACGTCACGAGCAGTTTACCATTTCTATGACTTTGCATGTCATTTTGCCTGTGCTGTACTCTGTGGACTATCCAACTACTTTACACACGGCAACAATAAAAACCAGATAGGACACCCTACAATACAACTACAATCTACCCGGTGTCGATAGGGGTGGTACTTCAAGTCAGCCTAAATCCACCCTTATCACACATGTTCCCTTCTGCTGAGCTGGTAATATGCATCATTGCATGTGTGTCCTTTATGTTCTGCTTCCCATTTGTTCTTGTTTCTGATTCTGATAAAACTCTTTGTGTCTTCAAAAGATAATGCTTTATTAGGCTGCGACATCTTTCGACCTTCCTTTACCAGTCTGTCAGCTTCTTCACTGCCGGTGATGTTACACTGAGATGGGATCCTATGGAGCACAACTCCTTTGAATCGTTGACACAGTTTGTCATAGTTGACGTAGCTCATTTCTACGGGACTAATAAACTTCCTTTCAGCATTTTCCATTTTTCAAGACATCCTCATTTCTCTTTTTAGCTGTCCATGGTATTTTTACATTCTTCTGTAAAACCACATCTTTATGACCTCTAGTAATTTTCCTACGTCTTTAATAATTGTCCATGACTCACATCCGTATGTCAGGATTGGTTCTATATGGCGCAGAAAACTCGGTTTATTTATTTATTTATTTATTTTTTTTTTTTTTTTGAGGTTTTTTATTATTTTTGACTTCCATTGTTATAGAGTTGTTGCATAAAATATTTTTCCTTGTATGGAATGTTGCTTTTGTCTGTGCAATTCTTCGTTTCACGTCTGAGATGCATCTTTCATTCGATAGCACTAACATGGCCATGTATTTGAATCTACTGACCGGTTTTAAAACTGTTGCATTTACGTTGATAGTGCATTCTGTGAAAGTCTCTTTTCTGTTCTACACTTCAAGCTCTTTGTATGTCTGGTTTAGCCAAGCTATATTTTCCTGTTTTACGTTTATTTACTGCTTCTTTGTTTAGTCTGTCACATTCTTCTGTGTGTAAATAGTAAAGGGGGCTGCTGTAAAACTTGACGATAAAGTAAAATAAATAATAACAGCAGCAACAAAAAAATATGAATGGAGACAGTTTTATAATTGAAAGACACTTCAAATGCACGTCAGCACTGTAATGTATTGATATTTCTTCTTTTTCCTCGTTTTTATCTTTACTTGCCCATTTATTATTGTCTTTTTTTCTAGTGTTATTTGTGTTGTTTTTTTGCTTTCTTAATATTTCAATGTTCACCACCTTAATTTTTTATTCCATCTACCTGTCCACAGGTTTCCAGTGTTGTCTTTTTATCTTAAACTGTCTCTATTTCTTGTCTTTGTATTCTTTTCGTGACTGTGGCTAACGAAGGGTGAACTCCGAAACGTCCCGCGTTTTTTTTTTTTTTTTTGGTTTTTTTTTAGTATCGCTCAATTGTAAAACTGACGTGCGTGTTTTTAGTTTGTTTGACACTACATGTCCTTCTCTGTCTTGTTTCTTCTTCCTTCTTACTTCTATTGGTTATAAAATTTCATGTCACCCATTGCTTTTTGTTGCACTCAGTTTTATTGCTGGTATGATTTCTGTTAATGTTTGTTGTATTGACTCCTTTAACATTTCCTCACTATTCATCTCTACTCTGTATTTTTTCTACCGTACTGTACCTAATATGTCATGTAATGCTACTTATCTCTCTCGTTTCCTTATCTGATTTAAGTAAGGTTAAGTTTAAGTTGATGTTTTTTAAGCTCGCTTCACTTACTTCAATTTTAATCTGAGTTCTCCTATCATTGGTAAATGTTCGCAGCTGAAGTCTGCTGCTGGCCTAGTTGTCACAGATTTCAAGCTGTTTCTAAATCTCCTGCACATCAGTCATTTAAAACAATTCTCTTCTAGAAAAAAAAAAGTAGCATGGATATGTAGCGTTGTTTCTAATATTTGTATATTTTGTAGTCACGTGTTATTGCTGATGTTTATATAATAATTACATCAATAACGAGCCAGTTTTCTTTGTGTAGTCAAAATCAGCAATGGTGCTGACCAGACACAAGTATTCAATGGTGCTGACCAGACACAAGTATTCAATGGTGCTGACCAGACACAAGTATTCAATGGTGCTGACCAGACACAAGTATTCGTGACCATATGTTGAAGGAGCTGAAGATGTTGTTGTTGCTGTATTTACTGTAATTGTGATGTTGTAAAAATTGAATTAAGCTCATTACCTTGTGTGGATCATCCCAGTAATAATGTCCGTTGCTTGCTCTGTCGTTAAGTCCAATTAAAGCACTGTCAACAGATGCACTTGTAAGCAAACCTTTACACAAACCAAGAAACAAATCAATAAGTCAGCAGTTTGTAGGCCTGTGACATATCCAATATAAGGTCAAATATAAGGGTACTCCCGTAGCAAAACCAGCCGAAGGGGAGTGAAATGTTAAAGACATCATGATAGTCCAGCTTTACGAGAAGGGGCGAAAATTTCCCTTCCTCGCTGCCTTCGCCTTCTACAACTCAAGAGCAAACTCATGTACCCATTTACAACTGGGTAGACTGGAGCGTGCTGCAAACAAGAATTTAATATATCAGATATAAAAAAGGTAAAGAATCCCGTTACACGCCCATAGAGGCATATTGGGAATATGGTGTTAGGCCCATATTTTTTTGACCATCGGCACACTAGGGGTGATGTGATCAGCATCACGCCGGCCTCCTTAACCTTCCCAGAAGTTGCTCTGGTACCCATTTTTTTAAGGCTGGGTAGACCCCGGATCCGTTTGCGGTCTAAAAAATCCCACCTCAACTGAGGATCGAACCATGGACCACCGAGCTAGGAAGCCAGTGCACTAACCACCGCGCTATCGCGGCTCCACATTAGATATATTGAGGTTAATTTATTTACTTGTGACATTTACTTTGTAAAATGTTATACAAAACACGTGTTATAAACGTCATTTCTAGATATGTTACACTTTATAATGTCTCTATAAACCGCGAAAAAAGCAGACGATTGTGAAGTTTGATGTCATTTTCAATAACAGGTTTACTGTTAAGGTATTCTTCGCCGCCACCATTCTTCTTCTTATTTGATCCTTAGCCGCCGACCGTCAAAGCAGGCAGTGGCCATCACGCCTGGTGGCGCCTTGTAGGGCAACAACAAATTGATTCCACTTTGCTCAGTCGGTGGCCATCCTTCGTAAAGTGCCCCAACTCTGGTTCATTCTTTGCATCTCAGCCTCCACAGTCCTCCGCCAAGTTGTTTTTTGGTCGGCCTCTCTTTCGTTTTCCTTCAGGGGTCAATAACATGGCTGTTCTTGTGATGGCATCGGGGTCTCTTCTGAGGACATGGCCAACCCAGCTCCAGCGTCTGCCAGCTATGATGGTGTGCATGTCCTCTTGCTTGCTCCGAGTAAGCAGATCTTGGTTGGTGATGGTATTCGGCCAAAAGATTCGGTGAATTTTTCTTAGGCATGTTGTGTGAAAAGATGACAATTTCGACATTTCCTTCTCTGTAACTCTCCAGCATTCCGCACCATAGAGAAGCACAGAAAGCACACAGCTCTGATATAATCTTAATTGTGTGCTTGTGCTGTACTGAGAGGACATCCAGATGTTGTTTAGACTAAAAAAGGCTGTTCTTGCTTTGTTCATTCTGTTGTTGATGTCTTTGCTTGCTCCGCCATCTGGTGTTACTATGCATCCTAAGTATGTGAAGGTGTCTGTCTGTTCCAGTTGCTGATTTCTTACTGATTTGGGCTCAGGGTTGCTCACATTGAGCGTCATGACCTCTGTCTTGTTTAGACTGATGTTCAAGCCCACCTGCTGGCTATACTTATACAGTCTATCCGTTTTTCCTAGAAGTGTTGATGTTAATGTGCTAGTAGTGCAATGTCATCTGCATATTCCAGATCTTCCAATGTAGAAAATGTAGTCCATCTTATTCTTTTTGGACTGCCCTCTGTTGTCTGGCGCATCACCCAGTCTATGACTGTTAAAAATAGAGTGGTTGATAAGGGGCATCCCTGTCGAACTCCTGTCTTCACCATTCCATGACGCCAACATTCCCCGTCCCTAAATCGTTCTAGAGTTGTTAATGTTTTCTTAACTCGAATACATTTTGCGCTGATACATCGAATCAGAAAAAATACAGAATATAGATGAACAGTAGGAAATGCTAAAGGAATCATCACACATCAATAGAAATTATACCAGAAGTAAAGAGGACTGCAAAGAAGAAATTGATGACAGATGAAATTTTACAACTGATGGATGCAAGAGGGAAGAAGCAGCAAGACAACGAAAAATATAACATACTAAATAATGAAATAGTAAACAAATGTAAAACAGCAAAAGAAGCATGGCTAAACCAGAAGTGTAGAAAACGTGAAGTGCTGCACAGAAAAGACACAAACTATGTACAAACAAATAAGTGAGTTAACAGGCAGAAGGACACAAACAGCCATTGGCAGAGGTAGAGGATGCCATGCACCACGTGAAGAAAGACAAAGCGTCTGGACCAGATAAAACTGCAATAGAGGAAATGGAAGATTTGGGAGAATTTGGAGTAGAAGTGATAAAAAAGTCTTAAACGACATCTACAAAGGTGGTCAAAGACCTGATGATCTGCTAAATTCCATATTCATAGCTTTTCCAGAGAAACCTGCAGCCATGGAATGTGAAGAACATCGCACCATTAGTCTTCTGAGTCATGTGACAAAAATATTATTACGAATTATCACAAGACGAGTGATAAATAAAATTAAACTAGAAATCTATGGTGAACAGTGTGGATTTGTAGAAGGTAAAGTCGCAAACAAAGCCATACATATATTATAAGAACATTAATGGAAAAAGTTACATAAGTAAAATAGATTTATACTTGTAGTTTATAGATTACACTAAGGCATTTGACAAAGTTAAACATGAGGACGTTATCAAAATGTTAAAAAGTGTCGTGAAGTCGAATTCACAACATGTAATTCTCAGCAATTCTGACCAAACAGCGCACTATACTTTATGACAGTATATCCTTGACGGACTAATCGGATTGCACCTTCATGTATCGTGTTTACAAACGTACTAGCCTAACACTGGCGAGCAAATCTGTGCAAACCCGTTGGATGTGGAATTTAACTACAGACTTATGAGCGAAGTAGAGCATGGCAGAGGTCAAGAAATCACCCATAGGAATGTTCATCTATAAGTCTGTGCAAAGATTTCCAAGGGAAGTAATGTAGGAAGGGAGAAATCTCAAGTAGAATGCATCGAGACATCAGGTTAGTCCAAAATTTTGCTGTTTAGGCTACGCTTAGGAAAAGATGGTAGTATGACAATAAAAGACCATTATCCAGATAAAGAAAGCATAATACAGAGAGTATTTTAAGCCTAAGATGAGCAAAATCGGTCCAGCAATAAGGAGGATATGTAGATTACTAGTTTTTCATATTTGAACAGCTGGACAAATGTATGCTTGCATTTCTGAACGCAAACACACTTTGGTAGGAAACCCAGTCTGGCGTTCGGCCTTGGCCCATATATAGGACGTGCTCTAAAACGAAAGCAGGCCATAATAAAATTCAAATACAGTGAGAAGCGCCATTTCGGTCAGTGAAAATTACTTTGCCTTCTGCATCTGAGAGCAGAAAGTGTGACCATTAACAGATATACTACTGTATGTACTTGAGGGTAAGAAAGAATGTGTGTGTGTGTATATGTACATATATATATATATATATATATATATATATATATATATATATATATATATATATATATACACTGAAGCACATTAAAAACGCACCACTTTTATATATACTGATGCCGAGAAGCTGGAAAAAAAGTGTTAGAATGGATTTTCCCCGTGTTTGTCATGAGGTAGAGAGCGAATGGCTGCTGGAATGGAAAGTACATGATTGAACTCACTGGTTTGTGTACAGACTACATGAAAACAATGAAAGTTACACGTGCAACACGATTCCCAACAGCTATGACCCTGAAAATGTGTACGCGTTGTAGTAGTATGCTCGGTATAAAAAGGCCGTTGAGACAAAACACCCAGTACATGTGCTTGAAATGCCACGACTATCTGAAAACGACCGCCAACGAGCCATTGGTATGTTGGAGACCGGAATGAGCTCGCGGGCCATTGCCAGAAGGATGAATTGCCACCACAGCACTATTGTACGTCTCAATGAACGTTACGGAACAATGGCAGTGCCCGGGATAGACTTCGGAGTGGCCAACCACGAGTTACTACCCCTGCGCAAGATCTTCATATTGTGCTGAGTCACCTAAGGAATCGTTCTCTCCCGGCAAGTCAAACAGCAAGAGCAATAGTGGGTAGACATGGGCAAGTCTCTCGAATGACAGTCATACGACGACTCAGAGATACAGGCCTTACTGCAAGACGACCTTATGTTGAGCCAAACTTGACTCACAGACATCGTCAGCAGCGCCTGCAATGGGCAGAGCAACATGTCAGATGGACTAGACTGCAGTGGAATGATGTCCTATTCACATACGAGAGCAGATTCAACATATCCTTTGCTGATGGACGTATGCGGATTTGGCGACGGTGTGGAAAGCGCTTTGCAGACTGCCGTGTTCGTCAGCACAACCGATTTGGAGGTTGCAGTATTCACATTTGGGGAGGATTCAGTTTTCACCAACGCTTGCCTCTTCACGTCTTCCGTGGAAATGCTAATGCTGTGACATATCGAGATGAGGTTCTGGATGCATTGGTTGCTCCTGCGTTTACAAATTATCCAGACTTGCAGCTTAACCAGCAGGATAACGCACGTGCGCACACCGCATGCATAACGCAGCAATATCTACAGCAGCAGAACATTGTGACGATTGATTGGCCTGCCCTATCACCAGACATGTCCCCTATAGAACATCTGTGGGACGAGCTTGGACGCAAAATCTACAGACAAGGTTCTCCAGCTAATCTGCAACAGCTCTAAGCTGCTCTTACACGTGAATGGGACTTGATTCCCCGGAATTTCCTTCAGAGACTAGTGCGTTCTATGCGGAGCCGCTGCCAAGCGTGTTTGCAAGCACACGGTTGACATACCAGATACTGAGGATAGTGTGAATGAATTTTTTTATTGGTTGAATTTTCGGTTTTCTCGATTGCCTGCACACAATGCAATGAATCTCATAACAATAAAGTGTACAAATTAATGACCAGCATGAATTCATAGGAAAATGAATAAAGATTCTTAATATGAAAACTTGTAAACACTTATATTTACATTTCACACTCTGTTCCTGGATTATACAGGTGGTACGTTTTTATATATATATATATATAGTTAAAGTCAGTTTGTTTTAAGCTGGGGATGTAAACTTTTTTATACTATGGTCTAAGGGAGTTTACAGGTTGTAATACTTTTTGGTACAGGTCTGATTTAGTTGTTATCTCCCTTGACTTGCCATTTGGTCATTTAAGATTTTCTGGTCGTAGATTTTTCTAGAACAGTTTACGAGAACGTTCCAGATTGTTCTCGTGTGAGCTAAACTCACGCCACGCGAGGATTCGCGCATGCGTGATGGTTTGGCGGGACCGGGGAGACTGTATCTCGTGACAGTCGGCCTGGGGGTTTTGAGCTGAGAGGGGGTTCAGCAATTTTTTTCTCTGACTGTGTGATCGGGGAACAGAGTTTTTTGTGTGATAGAAATGTCTGAGATTTTCCCCTGATATGTTTCTGATATATTTCTGAGAGCCAAGGATATGGCGTATGTGTTAGTTGGTTTTTATAGCGTGATGCAAATGTTGATGTGTAATTGGCCAGGTATGCGTGTCGATGTCACCTGAACAGGGTAATGGTGCGGTGAAGATCTGGGTCACTCACGCTGACAGCATACATGGTCCTTGTACGATGATGATGATGATGTGAGACATGGGTGTGCAGACTCGAATGTGTTTAGGATCATATATGGTATACAATGCACCCAGTCACACTCGTACAAAAGCCAATGATGGTTGTGACTACTGGAAACAGTTCATACATTTATTCACAGCACTAACAGTAGAATCACACAGGAACAGTCAATGTAAACAGGTTCTTGTACATCATGTTAACTGAAATCGCTTGGTACATATCAGTATTCTAAGGCTGGTAAACATTCACATATGTGGGCATGGTCAATAGTGGTATGTTCTTTAATGTACAGTTCATAATGCCGCTTTGGTATCTCTGACTGAATGCGTCAGATACCTGAATAACTCCGCCATACAAAGGACGAGCCCATAACTCATGTAATCCCATTACCAGGGCCGTCGTTCAACTTGGCATAACACGTCAGTTACTTCTTTTCATGCTGTAGAATTGTGGCCATTACACAGTCCTAAATATGACGTCAGCTGTGTACTCTTCATTAAGCAGGTTGCCTAAACTCTGCTATAATGTTTGTATAAATATACCAGCATATATAACTTCGTCACTGGACTTCTGTTCATATAAAGACGAATAGTCTTACATAGCTATCTTGAGCACAAAATATAAGTTCTGCATACAGGAACTGTGAGCTGTTCTCACGGCTAGGTAATCCTTTAACAAATTCTGCAACCGAATGCGTAGTAATGATAAAGTCGGTGTTACCTTGAAACGAATCCTCCGAACACAATAAATAACACTGTCGTCATTCCAGACGTACAGTAAATCACTGGGGAAAACTGACAACGCAGTCACTTCGAAGATTTTCCTTCCCCAGGATACAACGGACATTCACGTCCCACAGAAGCCAGGACCTCACTCTACCTGACGGAAGTCTAATTTTGCGCTCTCCAACTGCGCATGGCACGTAGCCCAGAACTGTTTACCTTTGACCTTAAAGGTCAAACACAATGAATGAACCAAAAGGGAGATAACCCCTAATCAACCTGACACAGCAAAGTTAAGACATAGTTCCCTAACTTTTACCAGGGTGAACAAAAAAAATGCGACAAATAAATTGACGTCTGAAACTCCGTCAAAAATGACCGCAACAGTATGTTTAAGTGATTTATTCCTGGATGGCAGTAAAGGTAAAAGTACTTTTTATGCTATTTTGTAGCAAAGAACTACATGACTTGTTTTGTCAGAGGATATGCAGAGAACATTAGATATTTCGAGCCCGGCACTTATGCGGTTTTTTTTGCCAGAGATTTTTCCTGATCTGTTTTTTTCAGAGGATAGACAGAGAACATTAGATATTCTGAGCCCGGCACTTATGCGGCTTATTTTGCCAGAGATTTTTCCTGACTTGTTTTGTCAGAGGATATGCAGAGAACATTAGATATTTCGAGCCCGGCACTTATGCGACTTATTTTGCCAGAGATTTTTCCTGACCTGTTTTGTCAGAGGATAGACAGAGAACATTAGATATTCTGAGCCCGGCACTTATACGGCTTATCTTGGCAGAGATTTACCTGACTTGTTTTGTCAGAGGATATACAGAGAACATTAGATATTCCGAGCCCGGCACTTATGCGGCTTATTTTGCCAGAGATTTTTCCTGATCTGTTTTGTCAGAGGATAGACAGAGAACATTAGATATTCTGAGCCCGGCACTTATGCGGCTTATTTGGCCAGAGTTTTACATGGCTTATTTCGTCAGAGACGGTAGAGAGGAATTACTGACGAACTGCTAGCACTGCAATACCTGCAGTCTGTTCAGTCTCTGTTGTATTGTATGCAGTGAACTAATGTTATCTACATGATGTTGATGTGCTTGAACCTTGTTCTAATGACAGTATATATTTTTTGATGTCAACGTATACGTGTTGTATCGTAATAAATAGTTGGAACCGTACAAGTCGTTTTCGACCTTCCTGACTTCTACATGTGGTGTGAGGGTGTGTGTGTACTATGAATAGTTGATCAAGGACCTATACCCATTCGCGTCTATGGACTTATCTATTCCCCTCACACACCATGTCGGCCACTCCTGATCATCACTTCATACCACGACAGCTGTACAAGTCACAATAACAGTTTGCAACAGTAATAATATATAACAGCAACAGTAAACCAGGTTTGCAACAGTGATGGCCAGTATGGCCTATGGACAATAAAATCTAAACCACCACACTTCCACACTTCTGTTGAAACATAGGCAGAACTAAGAACCAGATAGATCACTTCTGCATAAGCGCTAAATTTCGCTCATCAGTTCAAGACGTCAGAGCATACAGAGGTGCAGAGATCGGAAGCGATCATAACCTCTGCATAGCTAAACTGAGAATTAAACTGAAGAAGTTATACCAACAGAATAAAAATAGAAGAATAGATGTACACAGACTGCAATCAAATGATATAAAGGAGGAATATAATGTCAAAATGAACAACTATTTCGATGCTTTAGGCAAAATTGACAACGATATCACCACCAAGACAATCAATACTAAATGGGAACAACTGAGAACAGCAATGACAGAAGCAGCAGTAGCGACCACCGGATACCTAGTACATAAAAAGAAAAAATGGATGAGAGAAGATACTTGGGATAAAATACAAGAAAGGAAAACAGCAAAACTTAAACTACTAGCGGCAAGTACACATAATGCAGTTGAATCTTGCAAACTAACTTATAACTTGTTAAATAAAGAAGTGAAGACAAAAACTCGAAGAGATAAAAGACATTTCATCAATGAACTGGCCGTAGAAGCTGAAAATGCTGCAAGAACTGGTAATAGTAGGTGCCTTTATCAGATTACAAAACAACTATGTCACCAGCCTACTGCTATGGAAACACCTGTTAAAGGTAAATTAGGGAATTCAATACCAACAGAAAAAGAACAAATGAAGAGATGGGCTGAGCACTTCATGGAGGTGCTAAACAGACCACCACCAACAGTAACACCTGATTTTAATAATGAAACACCCACAACCACCTTGCCAATAACTTGCGATGAATTCACGCTGGACGAGATCAAACAA
>JAMPIV010002192.1:47500-79361 GCA_024509875.1 Oreohelix idahoensis
TCACGTGCAAGTCGTGACTATAGTGAACACATTTCACCCACTTTTCGGAAGGAACGGGCAATGGGTATGTTTGTAACATTTACCATTTTAGCCATCATTTTGGCACCGGTTCCAAGCCACTGGCTCAGTTGAAGACCGGCATCGCAGTGGACGACTCAGAGTGACAACAGCAGCGGAGGATCGCTTTATTCGGCTTCGTCACCTCAGAGACAGGTTTACAACAGCTTCCTCAACTGCCCAGTCATTGCCTGCAGGATGTCATGTGTCTGATCAAACTGTCCGGAATAGACTGCATGACGCTGGACTTTAGGCACAACGACCTCACCGAGGATCTGTCCTTACGCGCCGCCATCGCCAAAATCGACTTCTTTGGGCAAACCAGCATCGTCCCTGGGCAGCTGACAATCAATGGAGACGTGTCTGGTTTAGTGACGAATCTTTCTTTTTGTTGCAGCGTCATGATAGACGGCGTAGGGTCTACCGTAGGCGAAATGAACGTTTTGCCCAAAATTGCGTTGATGAAGCTCCGCCGCACGGTGGTGGAGGTGCAATGGTGTGGGAAATGATCAGTTACAACGGAAGGAGCCAATTGGTGCACATTGAAGGAGGCTTGAATGCGCAACGATACGTCAATGAAATTCTTCCATCCCATGTCCTTCCACTTTTGGCTGCCCAAAGGTCTGTGTTTCAACAGGACACCGCCAGACCCCATTGTGCACGGTTGACCACGCAGTTCCTGACTGCCAACAACATTCTCACCCTTCCCTGGCCATTCCTGTCTCCAGACATGAGTCCGATTGAGCACCTGTGGGATGAGCTGCATAGACGTGTTTGTCGCCGAGACGTTGCTCCAGCCAATCGTCGTGATCTGTTCCAGGCACTCCAGGAAGAGTGGGCAGCCATCCCACAGGGCCACATCAGACGTCTGATCACATTCATGCCCAGGAGATGCCAGTCGCTGATTGATGCAAGAGGAGGCCACACACCATACTAACGGGAAAGCCCGTACGCCAAAAAACTCTCGTGACCCAGATGCAAAACAACTGTCAATTGATGGGTTGAACCCTAAGGTATTCTTGTGTGCAATTTGAACAATTAACTCATTAAATTAAAAAAGTTATTGAATGTCAAAAATTATGGCTATGTGTGTGCCTTCAGTAGCTATGCGTTTCTTTTTTTGAACAGTATATATTCAAATAAATTTGAGAATGGTCGCGAAAGTGTGTCTATGGTTTTAGAAAAGCATTTAAAGAATTATTTCTTGATGAAAAGGGACACACACCAGGAACATAGGAAAGGATGAAAGGAATTACTTTACTGTATTGATTGATATATTATTTAGTTTGTTACACAAGACCTAATAATTTTTGTGGAGGCGAATCATGGACAAATGGCTCTAACTAAGGATTTGGGGAAATCTTGTATTCACAGTGAACTGGATTGAATTATTACTGAGTTGATATGCCCTGTGCGTGTGCTAGCACACTGTCTGAAACTGTCTCTCACTCCCTACATCTGTGATAGTGGGATAGTGATAGACAATATAGTGGTTAATCAAATGTGTTTCAGGTTATATCCTGTCATACAAGTACACCTTGAAGAGTCAGTCACTACTGACAAAAAGCTAGAGGTGCGAGGGCCCTGATATTCATAGGGACAGTCACCCAGTTTCCACTGCTTGGGGAAATTTCAGTTGACATTTCCTTCCTTGTCAGAAGAGTGACCGGCTTCGCTACAACAGATAAGTAGCCAATCATGGCTACTGTTCAGATTATCCTAGTAACACCACATTTCATGATCACATTCTTTTTTGGGCATAGTTATAGCCAGTGATAGCCTAAAATCCAAGGATATTGAAATAAAAGTGTTAGTAAGATAGATAGTCTTTAACCAGAGTAAGTTCGAACAAGAGAGAAGAACTTTACTAAATTCTAAAGACTTTCGATACTGTTGACCTTTTTACAGATAATTTTATTTATTTACTATTGTGATTAAATTTTGAGTTTCTTTGAAATATTTTCAAAAAGAAAAGAAAACTTGTAAAAAATAAATTGTAAATGTTTATCAGCAGACTTACTTAAAATATTTAAGTTAAGTTACAGTTCTTGTTGGTAGATAGTTTAGTTAATACCCCTAGCAGAGCTAATAATATAATCAAAAGAGGATCGTGAGTGGAGCAGATAGGAACTTAGGGTAATAGATTACCATCTTCCCTGGAAACTTATACAGCTTGATCGTACCTTTGATGTCCATACACTGTTACTCTTTTCAGAGAAGGGGGTATTGCTTATAAGACCAGACTCTTCTCTGGCACTATCCTGATATCACCTGATACACCTTTGTGTCCAGGATATCTTATAATTTAAACAATAATCAACCCTCTCGTGACAGAAAGCATCAACACTGATGGTTAAGATTTGAAGATAATAAAAAACATGTACTGGCAACAAACAGCAGCTGTAAAAATTAGCAGCCAAATAGGAACATTCCAGCAAGTAAAAAGGGGTGTCAGTCAGGGATGTGTACTGTCACCGGATCTGTTCAATCTGTACAGTGAAAATATAATGAAATCTCTAGAGGACATGCCACGAATATCATTTTTCAGACATAATATAAACAGCTTGAGATATACAGTCTTAATAGTAAAATGTGAAAAGGATCTGCAGGAAATGGTTGATACAATAGTGACAGAGAGTGAAAATAGATGTCTCAGCCTTAATAGCAAAAAGACAGAAGTACTGGTTGTCACCAAGAAATGAGCTTCCTCAGTATACGCTATCAAAGTAAATGAAACAGTTTTAAAACAGGTCAATAAATTCAAATACCTAGGCACATTAATAACAACGGATGGAAGATGCGTCTCAGAGCAGAAAAGCTCAGGCAAAAACAGAATTCTATAAATAAAGAGTATTTTATGCAACGGTTCTTTGTCAATGGAAGTCAAAAACAGTTTTTCAGTGTTATATAGAACCAATCCTGACTTATGGGGGTGAGTCATGGACAGTTAGTAAATGTGACAAAACTGGGCGGCCCATATCGATCTTTGTTTCTCTCCGGCAGTATCGGCACATTTATGGTACTGATTTTTATTATGTGCTCTCAGGTATCGCACTTTTCTTTCTTTCTTTCTTTCGTTGTTATTATTCTGCTAAGTATCAGATATTTGATTTTATCAAATCATTCGACACTCCTCTCTGTGATGTCACCTGTTTGTTACCCGGTCATCCGGGTTTGCGGTGAGCAATTGAGATAAAATAGTCGCCGGCGTTTTTAGATTGAACCGCTGATAAGACGACTCGTTTGGTAACCCAGATGGGCAGACACGGAGTTTTGCGTACTCATACGACAGATAACGAGATTACTGTCTGTGTGACATATGTGGGCAGACAAGTGTGACCTAATCGCTTCCGGTCACTTGTTTAAAAGTAATCATGGATTTATTACATGTGAGACAATATGAGTCTACAAATGTGTTTGCAAAAGTGTATGCAAGGCATCAGATGTCCATATTTGGTAATACGTGACTTTTGCAGGCACGCACCTTATTTCACGTGAGACTATTTTGAAAATATCACACCCTATCTTCATGATTTGAAATGATTTGATCTTTCTGATTAGATTCATAACAACAATGCGTGTGAAGATAGAAATATAGTCTGACCATTTCGCAGTTTTATTTCATTGTGAACTTCACGCTCGCCAAGACAACATCAGACCTCGCCAGAGTAAAGATAGATTCATAATTCCTTTTTTTAACCGGACCTTTTATAGGAGAACCAAATAAGACTTACAAAGCACAGGAAATCGCTACATTTTAATAAGGAACACCGGGACTAGGAAACTGGAGAAACACATGGAGTCAGAGAGGGAATCTATTGTCAAATTAAAGACACCCCAGACGCGTGTCAGAAACCGACTCGTCTCTTTTAGTCATCTGGGCAAAAAGTCTGTGAGTCAGGATTGGCGTAAGTTGTGATTTACATTTCATATTTTATTACTAACTTATGAACTAAAATATATATGTATATATTACCATGTGAATTTTAATGTGTGAAACTCGCTTTTGGATGTCCAAGTCATTTGAGGCTGGCAACCTCCGCGTATAAAATGATGATTCATGAACCACCCTCCTGAGATAAAATGTAGTTGTGAATTGACAGAAGGCCTTTCTTGCTACCACTACGACCTCACACTTATTTTTTTTTCTTTCTAATGAATGTATCTATGTAAAATGTCTAGGGTAATGATATGTAATGTGGTGTGATAATTATAGATACACCCACAGATATTTAAGCAGACTAATAATATTAACAAATGTTAAAATACACTGAACTAACTCACGTGTGTAAAATTTTTGATAGAATTATATTACATTTATTTGTTCTGGATCAAGTTTTATGTTGACCATAACTTTTTTTAAAAAAAAGAATTTAAAAATTATGAAAGAAATGCATGGAATGTTACATAATAAATGCAAGAGTGTACATATATAAGTACTAGACTAGTTAGTTTTATTAAAATGTTCTAGTAGTCATCTACTTGGGAGGATAGTTAATGCTTGTGCTGTTGGGGTGGCCTCATCACACCTGTCTATATTGACTACACAGTGTCCAGTAAATTGCAGGAATTTTATGGGGTATTAGCAACTAAAAGGCGTTGGTGAACTTCCAGCAGACCAGAGGCTCACTCATCTTGCATTTGTAGCTCTGGTGCTGAAATCTGGTGGTCCCACCTCTCCGTGCTGGCGGGCAATAATAGTGGTCTCTGTCACAACGTACTGCACAGATACACTCGAGTAAAATCACCAACTGAATGGACACCGCCTTGTTGACAGCTGAAACTCACAGCTCTGCAATCAAAGTATTGGCTATGTGTCAAAATTCTATTCTCTACCCACGTCTGGACACAACACGGACACAACCACCACATCATACAGACAGGTCAGATCTCTCTGACCAAACAGCACATTTACCATGGTGGTTTTACATCAGATAGGTCCTCCCAGACTATAGATTCTGAAAAATATTTATTAGTTTCCTTCCCTAAAAGTGGATAGGTAATATGTTTCATTATTCTCAACACTTGATCTGTCTTTCCTAACCCTTGCTGGAGTTTATGTATATTGTTGGTCCCTAGACCCTGACTTGGGCGGGGGGTCTAGAGCAAATCCCTACTTGTTTGTAAGGCTAGATTTCGATATGGCAGTATCAAATCACTCGAACATTAAACAATATTCAAAATATACAAAGAAATAATTTCAATCTTACCAGATTATGAATAAAGAACACAGAAATGCTAGCAAAACTCAGCTGTGCTGCTGGCTATAGTATGGCGTCCCTGAACTTATTTCACTTTCTTTCATTTGGAAATCACCACACTTTAAAATACTGTGTCTATCATCGAACAACTATTGAGGAATGGCCGCACTTGCGCGTCTGAGCGCCGATAAAATGATTGTCTGTGGCCAATCACTGCCTAGGTTTATTTGAAATTCAAATTTCCTACCCTAAAGTCATTTCAGTCATGCTTCAGTCAAGTATGGATGTTTATCTGTTAGTCTGTCCGTCTCTACTTGTTTTTTTCAAAAACGTACTTGATTTTTGAACCAACCTTTCTCTCCCCTCCAAAATTTTGTCGTTAAAAGTTATATTTAGACACAGCTCCCACCAATGTCCCTTCGCTTCCCTACTAAGTAGATTTGAACACCTGCGTCTCGAGGTCGTGTTTTTTTGTGCAAATAGCGACACTTTTTATTCCATACAGTCTGTCGCTGATGTGAACAACACTGTCTTTTGTCTTTATCTTCAATATTATCTATCCGTCTGTAAAATTAAGAACATATTAGTTCACTGCTCAGAATGGGCCATCCGGCCAGCTAATTTTTATATTCCTAACATTAATATTACGAAAAAGTTACTTTTTAATTTTTGTATTTCCAAACACATCTGCGTTCTGCCGCGATGAAACAATCAAAGGCTTGGTTTACTCGCAAAAGCGACCCAATAAGCTGACTGTAAAAGCGTAACATAACCAAGGGTCCCTTTTTATCGAGTTCCCGCTTACTTTATGTCAACTTAGGGAGGAGGGAAACGTGACTTTTTCGTCTCCGCCCTTGGTTTCCCCCCCCCCCCCCCCCCCCCCCCACCCCCCCCCCCCCCCCCCCCCCCATGTTTTTTTGCGTGGCAAAATAGCGACACCCCCCTAGTTACCCCCCATTTTCAGTCATAATTTGATTTCCCCCCCCCGCCGTTCCCCTGTCCAAGTCAATTTTTATGGAGGGTGATGACCCCCCCCCCCCCCCGTCCCCTAAAGTTAAGGGCATCATTATTTTCAGCTGCCTCACGATTATATGGGCCATCCTTACCTATCTTTGGAGGTATTTTACGTTGTATCTCTGTCAATTTCCCTAACATGTAATAGAGAACTTAAAGCATAATGTTACTTCAGGTTCCTGTGGAGCATTTTTGTCCCCCCCCCCCCAAAGATCTGCCCCCCCAACATTCTTCTTCCGATGACACCCCCCCCCCCCCTAATCCCCCATCCCCCCCCCCCCCCCCCGCACCAGTCAGACCCCCATGATGAATTCGACTCCCCCACCCCCCCCCCCCCATCCCCCCCACCCCCCCCACCCCCCCCCCACACCCACACCCCCCCCCCCCCCCCTGAGATCTAGGGTCCCCCCCAGTATATCCCCCCCCCAACTTGGGACAATCCTGTAGAACCCCCCCCCCGCCCACCCCCCCGCCCGCCCCCCCCCCCCGTTCCCCACCCCCCCCCCCCCCCCCCCCCCCCCCCCCCCCCCCAATTGCGTCTCCTTAGCCTTTCTAGTCTCACGCAATCTTTCCAGTCATATTTTTTTTCCTTTTTATCCGCCGTTCCCCTCCTGTCTAGCAAGTCAATTTTTATGGAGGGTGATGACCCGCGGTCTGGGCGATCATGTACTATCAGCAGCCTACGCATTATGTTTTTATCCTTACATGTTATCTTTGGAGGTATTTTACCGTTGTATCTCTGTCAATTTCACTACATGTAAAGAGAACTTAAAGCATAAAGTAGTTCCAGGTTCCCTGTGGAGCAGGGAGGGAAAGATGAAAGAAATGATGTACATTCTTCTTCCTCTTCTTGCGATCGCATCTTTGATGATTACACCGTCAGACGAGTTCTCATGATGAATTCGACCGTTGTCTGAAGTTCCTCTTTAGCTGCATGCAGCTTTGAGTTTAGGGTTGAGTCATTGGTCCAGTATATCTTTCTTAACTGGTCGTACAGAGGACAATCCTGTAGAACATGCTCAGCAGTTTGTTCGTTTAATCCACATGTGCACAGTGGTAAAGCAGACAATCGTAGCTTGTGCATGTGTTTATTCAGTTTGTTATGCCCTGTCCTGAGGCGAAAAATGGTTATCTGTCCCTGCCGGTCAAGAGTGTGGTAGTAGTCGTTGGATTGATTCTGTTCTCTTCTGATAGTCTGGATAGCTCTCTTTTTCTCAAAGTATGTGATTTCGTTATCTTCTTGTTCGCATTCTCCTCCCTTTTTAGCAAGTTTATCTGCCTTTTCATTTCCGGGTACACCACAATGAGATGTTACCCACTGAAGTATGGTTCTCTTTTTGGCAGCTACCTTCTTTAGTTCATTTCTCAGATGCGGGAGTTTGCAACCCTTGAGAGCTTGCAGTACTGACAGTGCATCTGTGAGGATGACTACCTGGTGAGAAGTCAGAGTTGGTGTTATAAATTATATTTGCAGCTTGCTCTAGAGCTTGAACCTCAGCAGTATAGTTGGAACAGAATCTACCAGTGGGAATGTGCCTCGTCTCATAGTGGTTGTCAGGATATGAGATAAAGATACCGGCACCTCCATTCCTAACAGCATTTGTTGCTCATCCATCTGTATAAGCATGTATCCATGATTGTTAGTCTTGCCTTCATTGAGTGCTTTGGCATACTTTTGTATCTTTTCCATCTGGATCATGCTTTTTGTGTCTCTTCTATAGGACAATGTCTTTAATCCAGCAGCTTTCTGCATCTCTGATATCGGTGTAGTTTTCATGGCTCCTGTAATGAGCCTGAGAGCTTGATTTTGCACCTTGTCCAAAGACTGCAGATGTGAGTTAGAAGCTGATGACCATGCTGCTGAGCTAAACTCTAAGTGTGGTCTTATTACTCCATTATAAATCTTCTTTAGATTTCGTTCATTTGCTTCCCAGTTGGTACCTGCTAATTTTCTGAGTATGCCTAGTCGTCTTCGGGCCTTTCCTTCTGCATTTTCAATATGCTTATTCCATGTAAGCCTTTGGTCAAATGTCACCCCAAGATAGGTGGGGGTAGCTTTCTTCCTTGATCACGGTTGTCCCTAGGTGTATGTTAGCTGCTTTGTCCTTGGGGGCGAGGGAGAACAGTGTTGTGGAGGTTTTGTCTGTGTTTATTGTGATAAAGCCATGTTCTCTGCCCATGACATAGGCCTACTGCCCGCTGCATTCTATAATTTGCTGTGGTGACATTTTCATCAGCGCACCAGAGTACTAGGTCATCTGCATATAAGGCAGCTTTAACTCCTGCAGGGAGATCTTTCACCAGGTCATTGATGTAAACAAGGAAGAGTGTTGGGGAAATTACTCCTCCTTGAGGTACCCCCCAACTTTGATGGACCATCAAGAGTGACTCTAGTTCTCCTATTGTGCAAGTACGCCTGATCCATCTTATCATGTTGCTTTGGATTCCACTTCTAACTTTTGCAAAAAGGCCATCTTTCCACACCTTGTCAAAGACCTGCTTGAAGTCGACCCAGATCGATAGGCCCTATTTCTTCTCCTGAAAGGCATCTTCTACTGCTTGAACCAAGTACGTAACTAGGTCTTCTATACTGTAGCATTCTCTAAATCCAGCTTGTTCCGGCACCAGGATCTGCTCAGATTCTAAATACCATTTCAATCTGTGGTTGACTATTCGCTCCATAGTATTCCCAACACAGCTTGTGAAACTGACTGGCCGGTAACTTGCAACCTTGGTCTTACATTTCCCTTTCTTTAGTATGGGTATTGTGACGGCTTCTATCTATATTTGGGGTATCGTTCCTTTCACCCAGATGTGGTTGAATATCTCAAGCAGTTTTGTCTTTGCTGCTGAGCTCAGATTTACTAGCATTTCGTTGCTGATTTTGTCTGAGCCGGGTGACTTTTGGATCTTAAGCTTGGAAATAGCGTTCTGTAGTTCTCCTAGTGTAATGGGTTCCCTAATTGGGGCAGGAATGTCTGTCTGTCCCATGGTTGCCAGTATTTCTTTTCTTATCTCTCTCTGATGGTCTATGTTAATGGATAAGTTGCTTTCTGAACTGTATCTGCATTCCAGTGCATTATGACAAGTGGCACTCTGGGTTTCTCTGTTTCTGTTTTGTTTCGGTCAGTAGTTCTCCTCCGCCGTCTGTTGACTCCACAAGACGGTCTAGAGGGTCCTCCAGTAGCTGAGGGTGGGCTCTGTCGAGGCTCAGAGCCCGGCACTGCACCTGCCTGGTGGAACTCCACAGTGCGAGCACCAGCACGAGATTTATTTGACGGTGTACTCATCCAAAGAAAAAAAGCGAGTTGCGTGATACTGTGGTTTCCGGTGCGCCTTCTGGCCCAGTATCGACGACTTCAGCACCTCTTCAATGGGAGAGTGGGCTCATCCCTGATCTGTTTATGTTCCTAGTAGTAGACTATTCGCAAGCAGCCTGGGAGTGTCACTGCTCTGCGCGGACCTTGTTTACCAAGGCGGCGTCCGAGCTCGTATGGTGAAAATATGGTTGTGCTTGGCATTATCTTCAAAATAGACCTCTCTTTACCCGTGGCTTTTCTGCCATCCTGCAACATATTGAGTTGGGAGTTCTGAGCTCCCGTCTCTTTCCCAGGCATTTTATCCTGGCCTGGCCCGCATCCAGAGGACCCCACGTCTGGTTCTAAGTTTGCAGTTGGGGATAGGTGGGGTGGCATACTGTGCATTCCCCGTCATTCAGGGGGGCTCTCCAATTATGCAGAGCTTACACGATGCTGTGCTCTGGTTATGGGCTCTCCCAAGGAAACCTAACGTCCTGCACAGAGCCACTTCACGGTATCCACCACCTACCATCTCTCCCTTGTAGAAATCGCCTGCATGCGGCTATCCAGTCAAGAGCCGGTATTAAGTCTGGTGCCCGTGTGATTCCCCCCAAGCTTAGTGTGCAATGCTGAATTATCAACATGCTGCACCACAGATGTACATTCTAAGTACAAGTATAATACTTACGTTTTCAAAGCAGTGTAAATGTCCTATAAACATAGTCACTTAAAAATTAATGTAAGTTTTCAAGCTTCAAACCAGTTTAAATGTCTATGTGAAAATATTCATTTTAAAGTAATAGAAGTTTCAAACTTTTCAAATCAGTGTAAAACATAAATGAAAACATATTCAATTTATATTGTGAACACTTTTCAATCAATGGAGATGTATATGTAAATAGAATCTATCTGTATTGTTAACCTTTTCATTTAAATATAAAGTAACCATGAACGCTATTCTATTTAAATGTAAAGGAAGTTTTATCCCGAGAGATTAAATTTAATTCTCATCGAGGGTAAAGTCTGAGTAATTGGGATGGTGGTATGAGAAGATAAGAACCCATAACTATGGGGTGGAAAACGTAATACTCAGAAGAGCGTTTCGTTCTATTCTTTACCATAGTTATTGGTGGTACCAGCAGAAAGTACTATCTCTGGAACAAGAAGGGAACCGTGACCTAAACTTTAAGACGAAGGACGCACGTGGTATACTCTCCTTGACGTTTCTGGGAAACCAGCTACCCCCGACAACCTTGACCAGAGATGAGCGTGTGCAGAATGAAAAGATCTAACCCATAAGAAGGAGCAGAACCGTCATTGGCAGCTAAGTTCAAATCTATGCTGCCACTTGAACTTCTTGTAATATCTCACATTCCCTAAACTGTAAGGATAACTTTTCTTGATCCATAACTATTCAAATTATTTTCCAACTGTTAAAACCTAAAGTGATTATTAAATTTTGTTATTTGTAATGTTACAAATTTAACTTCGATTTAATCATTTTAAAGTTACTGCATGTTTGTCTCAGCCAAATTACTACACACACTCTAAACAGAGCTATACTAAAATAATAGAATTCCACGGAGTAAATCAGGGGTGGGGGCTTAAACGAGCTGAAAGTAATAAGTGCTTAAATCCTTCACAAAAGTTGTCGGCCGATTACAGAATTAACGTGCTCAGCAACAGCCAGCATTGTTTTTGCTTATCTGAATATCTTGTGAAGACTCCCATGTGATAGAAGCTTTACTACTCGTCTATCTACATTTCTGCCAAAAGTAATCTTGTGTAAAGATAGACTCCATTTAAGCCTATAATAGATGCTCGAGTTTTGGCCACTCTGACTTGAGGGAATTTTTTAATTATTAGTGAACTGGCGCTGAAAACAGCACAAGAGGTTGTCAGGACCGCGAATTAGTTTTGTAGTTTCAATGTGATATTCGCAGTTATTTGAAATTTTAGGTAGTGGTAAAGTACCAAGATTTTGCATACGGTATACGTTTATTTAATTTAAACGGTGAACTATTTGTGCATATTTTTTTGTTATTGTTGTAAGAAAATGGTACTCCAAAGCGTAAATGCAGTTTCAATGAAGATTTACACAAGGTGGAATATCCGTTTATTAAAAAGAGTACATCAAACTTCATTGTACGATGAAATATATGTGCCTCCGGGTTTTCGATAAGCCAAAGTGGACGTGGTGATATTAAGAACCACATAAGCAGTGAGAAACATAAGAGAGCCGTCGTTACAGCTGCATCAAGCTCGTCGTTAACCACTTTCTTCAGAGCTGATAAAATTGGTGACCAAGAAGAGCAATTAGCTTCTATAGAAGGCGCCTTTGCATACCATACAATGCTACACAATCATACTTTCAGGTCTATGGATTGCACATCAAAATTACTTCAGGTTACTTTAGAGCCAAAATTTGCATGTGCTCGTACGAAAAACAGAAGCCATTATTCGAAATGTCTTTGGCACCCCATATTCTATAAATTAGTTTAAGGTGTGACCTAGAAAAGTCTACATTTATTTCTGTACTGACAGATGCATCCAACCACAAAGAATTCAAGATTTTTCCTTTGCTTGTCAGATACTTTGATCACTGTAATGGAGTGAAAATTAAAATATTAGAGTTAAGTCGTTGGCAGGTGAAAACATCTGGATATTGTAAGTAGTTTTCTTAATGACTGCATAACTGAAAAATTGTTTTAGACAGGAAAAGTAGTTAGATTATGCGCAGACAACACAAATTCCAATTTTGGAGGTGCTGAACGGAAAGGACAGAACAATGTTTTCAAAAAAACTGCAAGAAAACCTTGGATATGGGTCTTACAGGAGTTGGGTGTGCAGGTCATATTTTCCACAACACTGTTCGAAACAGCTGCAGATGTTTACTGCCTGTTGATGTCGAGCTGATTATTGCTAATAAATTGATCTTACTCTTCAAATCATACACAGTACGAGTGTTGAAAGACTCAAGGAGTTTTCGGCCAGTTTGTGGAAACAGACTTCCAGATGATCTTAGGTTATGCTCAGAAGACTAGGTGGCTTGCTCTGCTGCATGCTGTTGGAAAGGGTTCTTCAGATTTTCCTGCCTCTAAAATCATATTTTCAATCTCAAGACAGATGCCCAGTTAGTTTGGAGTTTTTGTACAGGACATTCTTTGAAAATCCTCTATCTGAGGCATGGCTTGTTTTTGTTTCACAGTCAGGCCTCTCCATTCCACGAAGCAGTGCAAAAAAAGAGAGGGACAGACGGTCTAATGGTTTTGAAGTCATTGACAGAATCAACAGGTTGAAAACTATTGTTTCTTGCCATCAAGAGTTAAGCTATTCCTTGAAAAGCTGGAAATGGAAGGGACTTTCAAAGGAGGATGTGAAAAAGTTTCATTGCTCAGAGCGTTTCTTCGTTCTTATGAAACAGCTTTCAATTATTTGAATAAATGGGCTGCAAAAAATTTTCAACACCTAGAATCCTACAGCTGGGTAACGCTGAACAGAATACCAATTTGGGCAGATATTGAGATATCATCATCACTAGTGATTCAAACATTACCTTCAGCCCACTTTACAGAAACTGAAATTTATGACGAATATGTCTATATGAAGCAGTTTGTTACTTCTCAGAAAATTAGTGGATCAGGAAGTTTAACTGTTAAACTTATACAGTAAAATGTATGTTATTCAATGTTATTCAAATGTATATATAAAATGTATATTATTTTAAATTGATATCAACTTGATTTTTCCGGGACATGTCCCGACTTTTGACCTTTTCTTTACCCTTTTGTCCCGATTTTTTGCATTGAAATAGGTCAAATCTACTATATTGTCCCGGATTAGGGTTTTGAAAATATGGTCACCTTAAATATAACGTATCAACGGGTAAGATTGAAGGAAAAAGAGACAGAGGAAGACAAATACCAAATACTGGATATTTTGACATCGTGGCATGGAAAGAAGTCAACAACAGAATTGATAAACTGTACTGGAGACAGGAAGTTGTGTAGAGACATGATCTCCTACGCCACTAGGCATGGTACTTCAAGACGACAACAGCAAATGGCCAGATCGAGGTCTTGGTTATATAGTCATGCGTAATTTTAGATGTATAACGGTGCAATCCCTGTATCGTCATAGAAATCCTAACGCTTTCATTTAAGTATCGTCGCCGACAGGGGTGGGCGATAACATATCTTCGGTAATTCCGGTTACGAATTCTGATTATCAGCTCTATTTCTGTTTAATTGTTATGCTGTCGTACATTTTTTGTTAGATAGGTTAGAGAGATATTTTGTCCCGTATGAGTAGAGCAGAAAAGTGGGAGTATGTGAGAAAGAAAGGTGTTGAAATAGATTTTACGAGTGAATAGATTTAAAGTAAAAGATCTGCCTCTGGAATGAGTGGTTTCTCTAGTCCAGTCTCTCTATACGACTATCTTTAGTATAAGACAACCTGTCAATCCTCCCTATAAATGTAATTATAAGTTTACTACTGACACCCAGACAGTTATGTGACAACAAGACACACAAACGTGAAAAAAAACTATGGTAAATGGATATGGGTCTGGACCAACACACCAAATTAATGTTTTGTTTAGTTTATTATCACTTAAACTTTAAAACATCAAACATACAGAAAATATCAATATAATCAGGTTTACAGATATATGAAATAACCCAATAGGTGCCCTTCCCCCCCCCCCATTTTTTTGTTGAGAAAGGATCCCAAAAAAGAAGTTAATAACCCAAAGGTCTGAAGGTTTTCCACTTCGCTACAGAATAGACAGAAAAAATAAAGAACATAAAAATTCCTACTAAAACTATCCAGGGACAATAAAAGTATGTTAAGCAAAGAAAATAAAGGATGGTACTGTTTCAGTACTCAGTGTGAAAATATTCACTCTCACTCTGTCATTCGTGGCCACCTCAATCACGCCTTACCTAAACTTGGTGGTAATTGTAACAATCTCTTGAACGTAATCATCCATGGCATATGTATCATGGTCCAATAGTATTGTATCTTCCGAATTGAACCCCAGTCCTCACTAATAATATATTTTTATAAGGGGGACGCCCAATTTGGTGGTTGATTTCCTGGATATATATATATATATATATATATATATATATATATATATATATATATATATATATATATATATATATATATATATATATATATATATATATATATATATATATATATATATATATATATATATATATATATATAATATATATATATATATATATATATATATATATATATATATATATATATATATATATTATTATATATTTATATATATATATTATACTATATATATATATATATATATATATATATATTTATATATATATATATATATATATATATATTATATATATATATATATATATATTTATATATATATATATATATATATATATATATATATATATATATATATTATATATATATATATATACAGATTCATGTGTTATTTCTCTAGAGGATGAAAATTTTGACACCTCTGCGCATAGCAGAAACTACGGAAACTACGTTTTCCGAGATGAAAGATTTGACCGTTCGCTCTACTCGTGATGCCAACCGACATCAGAAGACGTTGCCGTGCAAAACAGGCCTCTCTTAGATTTCTTAGATCAAACATTTATCTCCCCCTTAGTATACGAATATCAAAGGTCCTAGGGAAATTCTTATCGCCTCTTGTATTTCTTCAAAGATCTAGTCTTTTCCCTCACGTGCGTCTATCTAATGACCAATGATTGACAGATCCACTCGCGTGAGAGACTCAGGTAAGCAAACCAGGTTCGCTTCCCTTGTTAAGACTGGTCGGTGCGAAAGTTGGTAAACACTCGTCGCGCATGTAAACAGGAAAAATAGGCGTGGCTTCAAAAGTGAGTCAACAGACAGTGAATTGCATGGTTTTGCCTTGGCAAATCATAAACACTAACTGAGAAAGCAAAGGTGGTCGGATTACTGAGGCTATATTTCCATTCCACGTCACATATGCCCTGTTGTTAAATTAGTTATTATCTGACTTTTTTTAAAAACTTCTTTATGACTTTTTCTGTAAATTTTACCAGTTTTACTGTGCTTTTAAATTGTCCTGTTCTCACATAACTGACCCTTAACGTAGACTACTGTGTTCTGATGTGTGTCAGAGGCTTCATTTTCACATCAACATCTTTTTACACATCCTCATTTCACATTTTAGCTGTCCATAATATTCTTCAATGTCTTCTATAAAACCACATTTACATGAGTTATGTAACACTGACGAAATCTGTCTCCTACTTCTATTGACACAGATATGTTCTGTATTGTGTTATTTTACTGGAACTGCTGTGTTTACTTGGGCTTTTACTTTATTTCCAAGTTGGGTCTTCTATGTGATGTTAACAGTGTGCCCAGATATTTTAATTTCCTCGTACATAACAATGCCAGATAATACAAATTTGTGAAAAATCTCATTTTACAATAAGAGAATGAGGAAAAAATCCTTCTCAGTGGTTAAAAGAAACCTCCAGATTTTCAACGTCCTATTTTCGAACACTGACTCCATAAATGTCTCACACTATCATACGGGACTGGCAGTGGGGCAGGGTACCCAGAAGGTTGGTAGGAGTACATTCACAAAATAGAAATAATACTATAACGAATTCTTTAGCGGAAAACTCAATCCAGACCCATGTTATCACTGATAGGGCAAACTGGCCATGAGTTCCTTAACATGAACAGAACTTTTCGCTTCAAAAACAATCTCCATTTTAGACCAAAAGTTTAAAAACTATTTAAAATCTCATTATGTCCATATTCAGGATCTGAGCTTAAAGTTGGCCTCCTATGTGGATTTCCACGCTGCAGGTTTAACGCATTTTATTACCTGTAATTTATAACAACGAGCTTATATTTTTCCGAACTATATCTGTCATTCAGCCGCCTGTCTTACGTGTGGACTGTTCCAATCATAATGATCTGGCCACGGACTTGAGACACGATGGGTTCACTGCAAGAGTCATGGCTGTTGAGGTGGGTGCAAGAGGTCTAGTGGCCGGCCTCAGAGTATGATCTACTGTAACTGTTGGGGTTGAGGGGACAGTCAAGAACAAGGCACTTAAGAGGCTCATCGAAACTGTGGAACAACAGCAAAGGGCTTTGGAACTCGGGACAGGAATTTGTTTTCAACATAGGGGTTACTTTCACAATTGTTTCCAGCTGCCAGAAAATAGGAGTGAATTTGAAAGCTGCAACCAAGGTGGGATGGTCTCAACTCTCTGCACTAGATAACAGGAAGCTGACACTTGGGAGTCATGACCGATGTGCCCCCCAGAGTGTAAAGGAGATTAAGGAGCCTTGCCATTTGATCGACGGGGTGACTTCTCTGATGATCAGATTGCCTCCTGTTGTATCGCTCTGTATAGAGTTTCCTAACATTACACCTGATAATTGACATGCTTTGGTGATTACATCTCTCATATCTGCTAAGTTAGCTTCTACTGCGCAAACCTCAGAATGGCAGCTGGTATCGTGTATTCGAGAAATCTTATTTCTACGCCTTAAATCTGCGCTGACACGTGGCTTGTACGTGCCATGTAGAACATTTTGTACATCTCTTAGGCTTACGTACCATAACGAGTGTCTATCCCTGTAGAAAGTCATTTGGGTTCGTGTGATATTTTAACTTGAATGCATATGTCCAACTGTTTCATCACTTATAATCTGCGTGTTGCCGGCGATAGTTATCACTTCACTATTTTGTTTCTAATCTTTATCAGAATCTTTTTTTTTTTTAACCTTGCAACAAAGCTGTCTAAATACTACTACAATTGATGGTCTGCTTCATGTCATCAGTATTATCGTCGGGCCGATCATTATCGCGCGCCTCCGTCTCACAGATCTGTTCACTTTCTGCCGCAAAGGGTAATGGGAAATTGTACTTCATTTTACTTAGTAATAAAAGAACTCATGGCCAATGTTCATGTAAGGTCTCTAGCAATCAGGTCTTGAAAAGATATATTTATGTCAATTCTACAATGGAGCAATTCAAATCATTGAAGGAAAACACAGGAAAAACTGATGACAGCCACAACAGTGAAGAAAGTTGGAGACAGTAAACAAACAAATGTCAAGGTAATTCCATAGCAGATACTGCCATAGGGGAGTAAAGTGTTAGAGACTTCACTATACTATGTCCAGGTACGAGAGGTGGGGGTGACCAGATCCCGGCTACAAGAACTAAAACTATTTACGTTGTTCCATTGCACAACTGTTATTCATATCACTGTCTCTTATTTAGTTATGTATTACTTGTACTGCAGATTCGGTTGTCCAGACAGAGACATATATAAACAGACTGATGGACAGAAAAATAGCCAGGCATACAAAGAAGCAGAGAAATATGTAAATGGGCATATAGAAAAATAGATATCTTTATTTGCACAAACGGACAGACAGACTGAGAAACATAATGATGCAGATAGGCAGACACAGAAACAGACTAACACAGACATAAAAATAGATAAATAAACTGACAGAGAAATATATGCATGTAGATAGGCATACTAAGAAACAGATAAATAAACAGACAGAAAGAGAAATTGGCAAGCCGTTAATTGGACAGATAATCAGTTATACATAAATTGATGGAAATACTAACAGAGAACAAAAGAGACAAATAAATAGGCCAATGGACTGACAGATAGACAAAAAAGACAATTAAATATACAGACAGTTATTTTAACAAACACACATACAGACAGACTGGTTTTTATTTTTTATTTTTTATTTTTTTTTACTAGCTTTAGTTTAATGTAAAATAAATTACCTTTGACAAAGTCGTTGGTATCTTTGTTAAATATATACACTAAATGACCGGTGCTTCCAGATGTTCTGCAGTAATTATTTGCCTCAGTGAAAGTCCTGTATTCCCGTTTTAGCACCATACAAGTGCCTGTCACGTTATGGTACGTCCATCCACTTCTACAGACCTCAGCTGCTGTAAATATAAAGGGTTTACAAAGTCTTACCAACAAAACAAAACAAAATAAATAAATAAAGTAAAAAGTATAGAAAGATCGTTAATATAAATGGATATATAAATAAATGTTGTGTATTGAAATTTGGCTATAAAACATGGAGAATAACAGAAACAACAAACAAAAAGCTACAGACTTTTATAAATGGTTGCTTGTGTAGAATATGAAGGATTTAAATGGTATGACAAAGTTACCAATGTGGATCTGATGACAAACACCAGACACGTGCCAGTGGAACAAGAGTTGAGAAGAAGACGTTGACGATGGAAGAAGACACACATTGAGGAAACCTGTTGATAGCATTAGAAGGTAGTCCTTGTTCTGGAACCCCCAGGGTAAGAGAGGTCAGAGGTCGGCCAAAACAGATGGAGAAGACAACTGGAGACCGACATGACAATGATGAAGAAGACATGGGAAGAACTTGACCGGACGGCACGGGACTTTCCATGTGTATGTTGAAGACCGGACGGCACGGGACTTCCCATGTGTATGTTGAAGACCGGACGGCACGGGACTTCCCATCTGTATGTTGAAGACCGGACGGCACGGGACTTCCCATGTGTGTGTTGAAGACCGGACGGTGCGGGACTTCCCATGTGTATGTTGAAGACCGGACGGCACGGGACTTCCCCTGTGTATGTTGAAGACCGGACGGCACGGGACTTCCCATGTGTGTGTTGAAGACCGGACGGCACGGGACTTCCCATGTGTATGTTGAAGACCGGACGGCACGGGACTTCCCATGTGTATGTTGAAGACCGGACGGCACTGGACTTCCCATGTGTGTGTTGAAGACCGGACGGCACGGGACTTCCCATGTGTGTGTTGAAGACCGGACGGCACGGGACTTCCCATGTGTATGTTGAAGACCGGACGGCACGGGAGTTCCTATGTGTATGTTGAAGACCGGACGCACTAGACTTCATTTGTGTATGTTGAAGACCGGACGGCACGGGACTTCCCATGTGTGTGTTGAAGACCGGATGGCACGGGACTTCCCATGTGTATGTTGAAGACCGGACGGCACGGGACTTCCCATGTGTGTGTTGAAGACCGGACGGCACGGGACTTCCCATGTGTATGTTGAAGACCGGACGGCACGGGACTTCCTATGTGTATGTTGAAGACCGGACGGCACGGGACTTCCCATGTGTATGTTGAAGACCGGACGGCACAGGACTTCCCATGTGTATGTTGAAGACCGGACGGCACGGGACTTCCCATGTGTATGTTGAAGACCGGACTGCACGGGACTTCCCATGTTTATGTTGAAGGCCTATGCTTTTTGGTGAGCTAAAGGGTATAGGTTGATTGATAAATAAAAGGAGTCTGGGTTGCCGACTAACCTTTTTTCGTCTAGGAAAATGCACCAGGAAAGTTCATTAAACGAACGCACCTAGATAATAAGTGTCTCCACATGTATTGAAACTACTTAATTAAGAAGAACTTGAATACAAGTGAAGACAAGTTTAGGAGAACTAATTTAAGAGAGCAGGTAATCTTCAACATAATTATCTAAACGTTTCTGGTCGCCGAGGAGCATAGATCTTCAACAAATACATGCCAAGCTGTCCTGTCACGTGACATCCGTTCAATGTCTGTCAACGTCTTATTCATTACCTTTCATGTCTGTCTCCAGTTCTGGTCTCCGTGTTTGTTTGTTTGTTTGATTGTCTCACTCTATTTCTCATACCTAAGATATTCCAGAACGGTGAATGTCTTGTAATGTTATCTACAGGGTTTTCTAGTGTGTGTTCTATTCAATACCAGCATCTTCTCACATCTTCCTCCACTGGTTCTGGTTATTTCCATCAGTTCCACATTAGTGTTCTTGTCGCACCGTTTCAATACTTTCTGTATATGCAAACATCCATTTATGAAAGTCTGTACTATTCTGAATGTCGTGTTTATTGTTCTCCATGTTTCAGAGCCATACAATAGGATTTGATTGACTTAACATTTGAGTTCAATACTCTTATTTGTCTGTTAGACTCGTTTTTTCCCCATATATTTCTCAATGCCATGAAACATGTTTTCATAACCGAATCTACATTTAATATCAAGGGAAACTGTAACAAGGGGCATCTTTGCGGCACTACAGTTCTTATTTCAGAGTGCTCAGTAAACTGTCCTTCTTCGAGAATTCTATATGATATGTCTTAACATGTTTTCTAAAAGGGGAACTCCATAATACTTCAGCGTTTGCCAGAGCAATTCTCTCTTCAAGCTGTCGAATATAATGTCAAGTTCCCATGTAGAGAGTTCAGTTCCAAGCTTTGTTCAACTATTATTTGCAGTGTGGCTATCTGATCTGTACAAGATCTGTTTTGTCATCAACCTGCCTGTTCTTACCTCAACTGTCTGTCTGTGGCCTCTCTTAATATCTCAAGGGTGATCATGTTTAATACTTTTCCTGCACTGATAATAACATTACTCCACTATAACGTATGCGCTTTTGTAAATCTTTCTTAGGCAAATTGACCAGGTAACTTTCCTTCCAGTTTGCTGGTATTTCTTCGCTCTCCCAGAGTTTACCAAGTAATTTGTATAATATATCTACAGATGTGTCCATGTCTGCTTTGATGGTCTTTGCTAGAATGCCATCTGGGACTGCAGCTTTTCCATTTCCTAGAAGCTTCTTCTGTTTTTTTTTTTCTTTGATCCTTAGCCGTCGACTATCAAAGCAGTCAGTGGCCATTACGCATGGTGGCGTCGTGTAGGGCAATAACAAATTGATTCCACTTTGGTCGGTCGGTGGCCATCCTTCGTTCAGTGCCCCAACTCTGGTTCATTCTTTGCATCTCAGCCTCCACAGTCCTCCGCCAAGTTGTTTTTGGTCTGCATCTCTTTCGTTTTCCTTCAGGGGTCAATAGCATAGGTGTTCTTGTGATGGCATCGGGATCTCTTCTGAGGACATGGCCAACCACGCTCCAGCATCTGCCAGCTATGATGGTGTGCATGTCCTCTTGTTTGCTCCGAGTAAGCAGATCTTGGTTGGTGATGGTATTCGGCCAAAAGATTCAGAGAATTTTTCTTAGGTATGTTGTGTGAAAAGATGACAATTTCGACATTTCCTTCTCTGTAACTCTCCAGCATTCCGCACCATAGAGAAGCACAGAAAGCACACAGCTCTGATATAATCTTAATTTTGTCCTTGTGCTGTACTGAGAGGACTTCCAGATGTTGTTTAGACCAAAAAAGGCTGTTCTTGCTTTGTTCATTCTGTTGTTGATGTCTTTGCTTGCTCCGCCGTCTGGTGTTACTATGCATCCTAGGTATGTGAAGGTGTCTGTCTGTTCCAGTTGCTGATTCCTTACTGATATTGGCTCAGGGTTGCTCACATTGAGCGTCATGACCTCTGACTTCTTTAGATTGATGTTCAAGCCCATCTGCTGGCTATACTTATAAAGTCTATCCGTTTTCTTCTGGATGTGTTGATGTGAATGTGCTAGTAGTGCAATGTCATCTGCATATTCCAGATCTTCCAGTGTAGAAAATGTAGTCCATCTTATTCCTCTTGGACTGCCCTCTGTAATCTGGCGCATCACGCAGTCTATGATTGTTAAAAATAGAGTGCTTGATAAGGGGCATCCCTGTCGTACTCCTGTCTTCACCTCAAAGGTTAGGTTGCTCTGCCCAACGCTACAGTTAAGGTTGGCATAGAGGCTTTTTATGATTGACACTATGCAGCTTGGAATTCCATAAGCCCTCAGTATTTTCCATAAACTGTCCCTATGTATACTGTCAAAAGCCTTTTCAAAATCAACGAAATTAATGTACAGCTGTCTTTGCCATTCTGAGCACTGCTCTATAATGTTCATGAGGGTAAATATATGATCTACACATCTTCTGTTCTTTCTAAATCCTGGTTGTTCTTTCCTCAGTTTGTGGTCTACTTCTTTTGAAATTCTGTGTATAATTATCCTGCCTAGTATTTTGCTGGGAACTGAGAGAAGAGTGATTGCTCTCCAATTATTGCAGTCTGCAAGATCTCCCTTCTTGGGCAATTTGCTAATTATTCCTTTGTTCCACTCCGTTGGTGTTGTCCCTGTTTTCCAGACTTGTGCAAATAGTGGTTCTAATAGTTCTGCCGCTAGCTCAGGGTCTGTCTTAAATAGCTCTGCATTTAAGTTATCATGGCCAGGAGCTTTTCCAGTCTTTAACCCTTTGATTGCTGTGATGATTTCTTCTTTTCGTGGAATGTCTGTATTAACATCTAGATCGTTTTCAGCCTCAGGAACATTCAATTGTGTCTCTGGTGGTTCCCTGTTCAGAGTTTCTCTGAAATGCTCTGCCCATCTTGTTTCCTGTCCTTCTGCTGTCGTGATGAGATTTCCTTGCTTATCTCTTACTAGTGTAATATTGTTTGCACATCGTTTTCCACTGATGATTTTAGTTATTTGGTATACTGTGCTTTGTTCATTTCTCAGTGCTGCCTCTTCTGCCTGTCTTGCAAGATCGGCTAGGAAATTCCTTTTGTTGGCTCGGGTTTGGCATTTAACTTCCTTGTCCAGCTAACTGTACTGTTCGCTATATAGTTGCTTTAACCTGGGGGACTTCGCTTCTGTTTTCTTTCTATTCATTTCCTTTCTCATCATCATGGTGTTTAATGTTTTTGGTGTTATCGAGTCTTGCTTCTTCCTTTCCTGGAATCCAAGCATGATTTGCTGCTTTCCTTAGAAGCTTCTTAACTTTCTTTATTTCTTCCTTATTTAGATTTTCGAAAACGACCTTTTTAACTTTATTAACAACCCATCATGCATAGATAAGTTCATACGCTCAGACAACAACAATAAGTTCATACGCTCAGACAACAACAATAAGTTCATACGCTCAGACAACAACAACAAGTTCATACTCTCAGACAAGAACAATAAGTTCATACTCTCAGACAGACAAGAACAAAAAGTTCATACTCTCAGACAATAACAATAAGTTCATACTCTCAGACAAGAACAAAAAGTTCATACTCTCAGACAAGAACAATAAGTTCGTACTCTCAGATAAGAACAATAAGTTCATACTCTCAGACAAGAACAAAAAGTTCATACTCTCAGACAAGAACAATAAGTTCATACTCTCAGACAAGAACAATAAGTTCATACTCTCAGATAAGAACAAAAAGTTCATACTCTCAGACAAGAACAATAAGTTCGTACTCTCAGACAAGAACAATAAGTTCATACTCTCAGACAAGAACAAAAAGTTCATACTCTCAGACAAGAACAATAAGTTCATACTCTCAGACAAGAACAATCATACTCTCAGACAAAAACTATAAGTTCATACTCTCAGACAAGAACAATAAGTTCGTACTCTCAAACAAAAACAATAAGTTCATACTCTCATACAAGAACAATAAGTTCATACTCTCAGACAAGAACAATAAGTTCATACTCTCAGACAAGAACAAAAAGTTCATACTCTCAGACAAGAACAATAAGTTCATACTCTCAGACAAGAACAATAAGTTCATACTCTCAGACAAGAACAATAAGTTCATACTCTCAGACAAGAACAATAAGTTCATACTCTCAGACAAGAACAATAAGTTCAAACTCTTAGACAAAAAAATTAAGTTCATACTCTCAGACAAAAACAATAAGTTCATATTCTCAGACAAGAACAACAAATTCATACTCTCAGACAAGAACAATAAGTTCATACTCTCAGACAATACAACAATAAGTTCATACTCTCAGACAAGAACAATAAGTTCATACTCTCAGACAAGAACAACAAATTCATACTCTCAGACAAGAACAATAAGTTCATACTCTCAGACAAGAACAATAAGTTCATACTCTCAGACAAGAACAATAAGTTCAAACTCTTAGACAAGAACAATAAGTTCATACTCTCAGACAAGAACAATAAGTTCAAACTCTTAGACAAAAAAAATTAAGTTCATACTCTCAGACAAAAACAATAAGTTCATACTCTCAGACAAGAACAACAAATTCATACTCTCAGACAAGAACAATAAGTTCATACTCTCAGACAATACAACAATAAGTTCATACTCTCAGACAAGAACAATAAGTCCATACGTTCAGACAAGAACAACAAGTTCATACTCTCAGACAAGAACAATAAGTTCATACTCTCAGACAAGAACAATAAGTTCATACTCTTAGACACGAATATTAAGTGCATACTCTCAGATAAGAACAATAAGTTCATACGCTCAGACAAGAACAAGTTCATACTCTCAGACAAGAACAACAAGTTCATACTCTCAGACAAGAACAACAAATTCATACTCTCAGAGAAGAACAATAAGTTCATACTCTCAGACAAGAACAATAAGTTCATACTCATCAGGGTTCAAGTATAGTCAAGTTTTCAGTTTACCCGGGATAACCTCTTTCCACCTTTATCTCGAGTTCCAATATACCTCACTTAATCTCCTCAGGACAAGTTCTCTTAGGAACTCATTTCTTCAGACGTAAAACCTTACGATCTAAGTCGATTAGAGTTGCTCCAGATATGTCTATCTAATATTTTTCTCTCAATATGACCTCTCATATTAGAGACTTATCTCGTGACTTTACGTTATCTACAGACAGTTCTGAGAGATTTAATATTAGCCAGAGCAGTCAGTGAGAACTGTATATATTAAAACTGTAGAGAAAACTAATATATTTGAGACATTATAGAGAACTTATATTATGTTACAGATCATGAGAAAATAGTGTTAAAACAGTCCAAGAGAACTAATATTAGGAGACAATGTCAGAGAGAACTAATATTAGAGGACAGTCTGTCGAGAACTAATAGTAGAGTCATATCTGAGGAGAACTTATAATTAGGACTGTCCTGAGAGAACTAGTGTTAAGAACACAATATAGAGAACTAATATTAGAGACAGTCTGTGAGAACTAATATTACAGACAGTCTAAGAGAACTAATATTAGAGACAGTCTGTGAGAACTAATATTAAAGACAATATAGAGAACTAATTTTAGAGACAAACTGTGAGTGATATTAAATAAAATATAGAGAACTAATATTAGAGACAATCTGTTAGAACTAATATTACAGACAGTCTGAGAGAACTAATATTAAAGACAATATAGAGAACTAATATTAGAGACAATCTGTGAGAATTAATATTAAAGACAATATAAAGAACTAATATTAGAGACAGTCTGTGAGAACTAAAATTAACGACAAAATAGAGAACTAATATTAGAAACAGTCTGTAAGAACTAATATTAAAGACAATACAGAGAACTTATATAGAGGACAATATGTGAGAACTAATGTTAAAAGACAATTATAGAGACAATATTAGGAGACAAATTGGGAGAATTAAATAATTACAGGGACCAATTAAGAACTAATATTAGAGACATTCTGTGAAAACTAATATTAAAGACAATATAGAGAACTAATATTAGAGACAGTCTGTGAGAACTAATATTAAAGACAATATAGAGAAGTAATATTAGACAATCCATGAGAACTAATATTAAAGACAATATAGAGAACTAATATTAGAGACAGTCTGACAGAACTAATATTAAAGATAATATACTTACTTACTTAGTCGTTCCCCTTCTACCGTGAGGTGTAGAGGTTTGGATGAGAGAGCGCCAGACCATTCTATCAGCTGTCTTCTTCCTGGCCTGGTTCCATTCTAGTCCTCGGTCCTTCAAAGATTGTCTAATGTTGTCCTCCCAGCGGACTCTGGGTCGTCCTGGAGGTCTGGATCCCTGGCTCTTTGTTCCCATGCTTGTCGTGGTAGCCGATCTTCTCCCATTCTGCAGACATGGCCAAACCATCTTAGTTGGGACTGTTCTATTTGGGTCTGCAGCGGATGGGATTTTAGGCCTTGACGGATCGTCTGGTTGCGGTCCATGTCTCTTCTTGTTACTTCAACCACTTTCCTCAGATACCTCATTTCTTTTAAAGTGGTCGACCTGCTCCAGGACCTGTTCTCCCAACTTAATCTGATGTTTTCTTTCTTCTCGTGATATCACCATGGATTTTGTTTTAGAGCTGCTTATGACCATCCCTCTCTTCTCCAGCTCTTCCTTCCAGACTTGCAGGTTGGATTGGAGATGTGCCTCTGATTTAGCAATCAGGGCAACATCATCAGCAAATGCCAGCTCCGAAATATAGACCTGTCTCATCTTCCAGTACCCCACTGAATACTTTCTTGTTCTCTCCTTACATGCCTTGATGACATCGTCCATAAGGGAGTATGAAGAGGTAAGGTGATAGGATATCACCTTGTCTTACACCAGTGGTGGTCCTGAACTCTTCTGACTTATGGTTTGCTGTCCTCACATAATTTCTGCAAGACTTGTAGAAGCTCTGTATAGCATGAATCAGAGGTGCTGGAATATTCTTCCTTGCCAAACAGTCCCAAAGTTTGCTCCAGGGGACCCTGTCAAACGCCTTTTCCAGATCTATGAAACAAAGATGGATCTCACTCTTATACTCAAGGGCCTTTTCACTCAGCTGTCTGAGTGTGAAGATTAGGTCTTGAGTACTTCGGTTTGCTCGGAATCCGCACTGGACCTCATCCAATTGTGGCTCAGCTAGGCGTCGGAGTCTCTGCTCTAGGATTCTAGAGTAGATTTTACCAGGGACACTGAGAAGGGATATGCCTCTATGGTTTCCACATTGTCGATTGTCACCCTTTTTGAAAATTGGTGTTATGATGGCAATCTCCCAATCCTTTGGTATGGTCTTGTTGCACCATGCTGCCTGTAGGACCTTTAAGAGTAATAGGTCGCCTGATGCTCCCATGTACTTAACCATTTCTGGTGTTATACCCATCATGCCCTGCTGCTTTGCCCATCTTGATTTTCTCTAGTGCTGCCCTCAGTTCTTCCATCTTTATGTCATCTTCACCATCATTGGTTTTCTCTTCTGTGCTAGTGGTTATCATTTCTGATGCTTCACCATGCTCACCATCCAGGAGTTCTGAGAAATATTCTTTCCATCTTTCCATTACTTCCTTCGGGGCAGTAAGCAATTTGCCTTGCTTGTCCTTTATAAATTTGAGAGGGCATTGTTTTTCCTTCCTCATGTTCTTTAGGGTCTTATAGAACAATTTCTGGTTTTCTTGTGCATCTTTTTCTAGCTTTTCTCCAAATTCTTCCCAGGACTTCTGTTTTGCTGCTAGCACTTTGTTCTTTGCTTCTGTTCTGAGTGTCACATATTCTCTATATTTTTCCATTTGTCCTGTTGTGTTTTTAGCTCCTAAGTATTGTTTCCATGCCATTTTCTTCTCTCTTATTTTCTCTTTGACTTCCTCTGTCCACCAAGGTGTCCTCTTTCTCTGGTTCCCAAGTCGGACTTCACCGCATGCTTCTGCAGCAGCTGTCTTTATGATATCCTTGAATTTATTCCAGAGGGTTTCCAAGTCATCAGGTCGTTCTTCTGTGTTGCTCACTGCTGTAGCAATAAGCCCCTGATATCTGGTCTTAATTTCTGGCTCTCTCAGCTTGTAGGTCCTAATGCTCATTTCTCCTGCTCGTTTACTTGGTTTCTTGCGTGATGTTGGGCAGTTCCTAGGCTGAGCAACTCTTTCAGTTGTTCGTTTGATTGTTAGCAGGTAGTGATCACTCCCAATCTCTGGCCCCCTCCAGACTCTTGCATCTCGGACATATCTGAATGAGCTTCTCCGAACAATGGCATAGTCGATCACTGACTTCTCATTCTTGGTTGGTTCACATCTAGTGTATGCATGTATGCGCTTATGGGGGAACTTTGTGTTTGTGATGATCAGATTCTGCTCACTGCAGAATCTAAGGAGTCGCTTTCCATTGTCATTGAGAGTACCTTCTCCATATCTTCCGATAACTCCACTCCATCTAGCATTGTCATTTCCAACTCTGGCATTAAAATCTCGAGCATGATAACTTCATCAAGGCAGTCATCTACTGTCCTTTGAAGCAGCTCGAAGAATTCCCCCTTGACCTCTGCTCTTTCATCCTCATTTGGCCCATACACTATCACCGGGTTGACTATGGTTTCTCATTCTTTTAGTTTTACAACCATAATGCGCTCCGAGACAAAGTTCCATCCCTTGATACTATCTTTTTGATTTTGGGCCACAATGCAACCCACGGCCCCCTTTAGCTCTTTCAGATATGGGTACACCACTGTAGAGCAACGTGTTGCATCGAGATCCCATGGGACTCCCTTGTCCTTTTTCTTCGTTTCCGTTATAGCCAGGATTTCTAGTTTTGCTTTCCTCATCTCTTCCACCAGCTCCTCTTCCTTCCCATTTATACTTCTTGTGTTCCAAGTTCCATAAGTCGTAGTCCGTAGTCCGTTCCAGTTCGTCGCCCTTAGAATCAGTCCGGTTTTCTCTCTTGTAGTTAACTACGTACTCGATGATTTAAAGCAAACAGGTGATTGGCCTTTTGTGCATTTGCATGGTGAGAGGGGCTGCCTCCTTAACGGCCTTCCACTGCGCAAGGCCTGCCCTCCTCCCTTTTTTTCATCCGGGCTTGGAACCGGCATCAGGCGGAGTTTTAAAGATAATGTAGAAGAACTAATTGACGACAATTGAGATAAACTGAGAGAGACTGAAAAACTATCCTTAGAGAACATATATGAGAAACTAATATTAGAGACAGTAGAGACTTATATTAGAGACAGTCTGTGAAAACTAATTATTTGAGACAAATGCTGGAGGATAACTAATATAGAGAAAAAATTACTAAATTGAGTCAGTCTGAGAGAACTAATATTATAAACAGAAACTACTCCACTCCAGTACCCACTACCCCTACAACCCACTACAAGAGTACAAAAGCTATTTTGGGAAAAGCTTTGGGGTGGGCTGAAAAATTCTCTGCAAGGTCTGATGACCCGCTTCAGACAGTGTTGACATATCAATAATTTACGTAAAAATAACATGTTTTATTCATAGACACCATATTACGTAAATAACATGTTTTATTCACAGACACCATATTACGTAAATAACATGTTTTATTCACAAACACCATATTACGTAAATAACCAGTTTTTTCACAGACACCAGATTACGTAAATAACATGTTTCATTCACAGACACCATATTACGTAAATAACATGTTTTATTCACAGACACCATATTACGTAAATAATTTCATCGATTTTATTCACAGAACCGAAAAACCATATTATACGTACGTAAATAACATGTTTTATTCACAGACACCATATTACGTAAATAACATGTTTTTTTTTCACAGACACCATATTACGTAAATAACATGTTTTATTCACAGACACCATATTACGTAAATAACATGTTTTATTCACAGACACCATATTACGTAAATAACATGTTTTATTCACAGACACCAGATTACGTCTGCCATCAATGGTACCTATACCTTGTAGCGGTATGGCAGCTTGCGTACCCTGGCAATCCCCAGAGCTATGCCAGTGGGAGTTTTACTCCTGGTAGGTTCAACCAAGCTGGACTGGTCTGTGTGGGTAGGAGTCAGACAAAAGCTGGTACCCTGGTCCTCCAGGTTGGGGGTTTTAGAATAGGGCTGACACCCCTGTCTATGTAAAAAAAAAACCAATGAAGTTACGGAAACAACAACAAATGAACAAACTTTGCTGCGGGATGGACATTCAGAGTCTATGGCTCGTATGACTGTCAGTGGTGAAAGCCAAAAGGAAGCCACTGACATGAAAACGGATGTCCTGACCGCAAAACAGGACACAAGAATAGGATTTTGGAATGTCAGGACAATGAACGAGACAGGTAAACTAAGACAGGTCACGGCAGAAATGAGAAACTATAGGTTACACATTCTAGGGATAAGCGAGAGCAGATGGACAGGGGCAGGAAAAGTTAAAACAGCAACAGGAGAAACAGTACTTTACTCTGGAAGAGAGGATGGACAGCACAATGAAGGCGTAGCCATTATTCTACAGAAAGGAATAGAAAGGACATTACTGGAATGGAAACCCATCAACAACAGACTGATAAGATTAAGATTGAGAGGGAGATTCACCAACACTACAATAATACAATGCTACGCACCAACGATGATAGCGATGAGGAGGTCAAGGATGAATTCTATCAACAACTGCAGAAAGAAATGGAAGACACACCTTGATATGATCTTGTTATAGTAATGGGAGACCTCAATGCGAAAGTTGGTACACACAATACATATAATGAAAGAACAATGGGGAAATGCGGCAGCGGAACAGCAAACGAAAATGGGGATAAACTAATAAGTTTCTGTAGCATTAACAACCTGGTCATTGGAGGAACACTTTTCCCACATAAAGAAATTCACAAATTAACATGGGAATCACCAAATGGTCGGGACAGAAACCAGATAGACCACATCATGGTTAACGGTAGATGGAGACATGCATTACAAGATGTGAAGGTAAGAAGAGGTGCAGATGTGGGAAGTGATCACCATTTAGTAGTAGCAAACTGAAAGTGAAACTAAGAAGGGCTGCACCAACTGTAACTACACAGAAAAGGTTTGACATCAGCAAATTGAAGGACCCCCTTACCAGAAAAGCTTTTGCGGCTGACATAAAGAAACGATATCAATTTGCCAAAAGTCAGGAAAAAACATCGACTGATGATATAGACCAGAATGAACCTTCAAACCATTTCAACCATCTAGAAGCAAAGCAGCAAATCATGCTTAGTATTCCACGAAAGGAAGAAGCAAGACTGGCTAACACCAGAAGAAACATTTAAACACCATAAACGATGAGAAAGGAAATGAAAAGAAAGAAAACAGAAAGCGAAGATCCCCCAGGTTAAAGCAAAACTATATAGCGAACAGTACAGTCAGCTGGACAAGGAAGTTAAACGCCAAACCCGAGCTAACAAAAGGAATTTCCTAGACGATCTTGCAAGACACGGCAGAGGAGGCAGCACTGAGAAATGAACAAAGCACAGTATACAAAATAACTAAATTCAATCAGCGGAAACGAGGTGCAAAACAACAAATACATTAGTAAGAGATAAGCAAGGTAATCTCATCACGACAGCAGAGGGGGACAGGGAAAACAAGATGGGCAGAGCACTTCAAGAGGGAAAACTTTCTGACACGGATACCACCAAGGAGGACACCAATTGCAATGTTCTGACGCTGAAAAAACGCTCTAGATGTAAATCACTGACATTCCACGAAAAGAAGGAAATCCTCACAGGCAATCAAACAACAGGATAAAGAAGGCAAAGCTCCGGGCCATGATAACTTAAATGCAGAGTGTATACTTAAGTCAGACCTGAGCTGAGCAGCAGAAC
>JAMPIV010002193.1:0-152500 GCA_024509875.1 Oreohelix idahoensis
ATATAATAAGTACATGTTGTAGTGGGTTTGATGGTATTGTATGATGGTGATATTACTAAATGTAATGTATGAGGCCAGCTGTGAAGGCTCCTGAGATAAAATGTAGTTGTGAATTGTCAGAAGGCCTTTCTTGCTACCACTACGACCTCACACTCAATTTTTTTTCTTAATGAATGTAGCTATGTAAAATGTCTAGGGTAATGATATGTAATGTGGTGTGATAGTTATAGATACACCCACAGATATTTAAGCAGACTAATAATATTTAACAAATATTATAATACACTGAACTAACTCAAGAGTGTAAAATTTTTGATAGAATTATATTACATTTATTTGTTCTGGATCAAGTTTTATGTTGACCAGAACTTTTTAAAAAAAGATTTAAAAATTATGAAAGAAATGCATGGAATGTTACATAATAAATGCAAGAGTGTACATATATAAGTACTAGACTAGTTAGTTTTATTAAAATGTTCTAGTAGTCATCTACTTGGGAGGATAGTTAATGCTTGTGCTGTTGGGGTGGCCTCATCACACCTGTCTATATTGACTACACAGTGTCCAGTAAATTGCAGGAATTTTATGGGGTATTAGTAACTAAAAGGCGTTGGTGAACTTCCAGCAGACCAGAGGCTCACTCAACTTGCATATGTAGCTCTGGTGCTGAAATCTGGTGGTCCCACCTCTCCGTGCTGGCGGGCAATAATAGTGGTCTCTGTCACAACGTACTGCACAGATACACTCGAGTAAAATCACCAACTGAATGGACACCGCCTTGTTGACAACTGAAACTCACAGCTCTGCAATCAAAGTATTGGCTATGTGTCAAAATTCTATTCTCTACCCACGTCTGGACACAACACGGACACAACAACCACATCATACAGACAGGTCAGATCTCTCTGACCAAACAGCACATTTACCATGGTGGTTTTACATCAGATAGGTCCTCCCAGACTATAGATTCTGAAAAATATTTATTAGTTTCCTTCCCTAAAAGTGGATAGGTAATATGTTTCATTATTCTCAACACTTGATCTGTCTTTCCTAACCCTTGCTGGAGTTTATGTATATTGTTGGTCCCTAGACCCTGACTTGGGCGGGGGTCTAGAGCAAATCCCTACTTGTTTGTAAGGCTAGATTATGATATGGCAGTATCAAATCACTCGAACATTAAACAATATTCAAAATATACAAAGAAATAATTTCAATCTTACCAGATTATGAATAAAGAACACAGAAATGCTAGCAAAACTCAGCTGAGCTGCTGGCTATAGTATGGCGTCCCTGAACTTATTTCACTTTCTTTCATTTGGAAATCACCACACTTTAAAATACTGTGTCTATCATCGAACAACTATTGAGGAATGGCCCCACTTGCGCGTCTGAGCGCCGATAAAATGATTGTCTGTGGCCAATCACTGCCTAGGTTTATTTCAAATTCAAATTTCCTACCCTAAAGTCATTTCAGTCATGCTTCAGTCAAGTATGGATGTTTATCTGTTAGTCTGTCCGTCTCTACTTGTTTTTTTCAAAAACGTACTTGATTTTTGAACCAACCTTTCTCTCCCCTCCAAAATTTTGTCGTTAAAAGTTATATTTAGACACAGCTCCCACCAATGTCCCTTCGCTTCCCTACTAAGTAGATTTGAACACCTGCGTCTCAAGGTCGTGTTTTTTTGTGCAAATAGCGACACTTTTTATTCCATACAGTCTGTCGCTGATGTGAACAACACTGTCTTTTGTCATTATCTTCAATATTATCTATCCGTCTGTAAAATTAAGAACATATTAGTTCACTGCTCAGAATGGGCCATCCGGCCAGCTAATTTTTATATTCCTAACATTAATATTACGAAAAAGTTACTTTTTAATTTTTGTAATATTCCAAACATCTGCGTTCTGCCGCTGAATTCAAATCAAAGGCTTGGTATCGCAAAAGCGTCCAATAAATGACTGTGGCGTAACATATCCAAGGTCCCTTCTGTCGAGTTCCTTACTTTATGTCAACTTGGGAAACGTGACTTTTCTCCGTTTCCCCCCCAATTGCGTCTCCTTAGCCTTTCTAGTCTCACGCAATCTTTCCAGTCATATTTTTTCCTTTTTATCCGCCGTTCCCCTCCTGTCTAGCAAGTCAATTTTTATGGAGGGTGATGACCCGCGGTCTGGGCGATCATGTACTATCAGCAGCCTACGCATTATGTTTTTATCCTTACATGTTATCTTTGGAGGTATTTTACCGTTGTATCTCTGTCAATTTCACTACACATCTCCCCACTTGAAAACATGCCTATGGCAAGTTCCAAAACCAGCGATACACATAGGTAAAATTACTCCTCACGTCTGCCACTACTCTAATTTTGATCACAGGGGTGCCGACTGAGGAAATCTGCACCGACATTCAATTTGCCTGGGATATATTGGATACTGAACTGATAAGGTTGAAGCAATAAAGACCACCTCAGCAATCTTGCGTTTTCATGCTTAGCCTGAGATAAGAATACGAGAGGCTGATGGTCCGTCTCCACCACAAAAGTCCTACCATACAGATAGATTTGAAACTTCTTTATTGCCCAGATTAACGCTAAACATTCTTTTTCGCTTGTGGAGTATCCTTGTTCCGCCTTATTCAATTTGCGGCTTGCATAAGCGACTGGTTTCAGTTCCCCATCAGGTGAAGATGATCTTTGCAACAAAGCCCCTCCTAGTCCTACATTACTTGCATCGGTTCTTAAGACAAAGTCCTGTGTCAAATCAGGCAGTTTGAGAATAGGCTTGCTAGTGAGTTTTTCCTTTAACTCTTGGAACGCTAGTTCACATTGTGCAGTCCAAATAATTTTATCTGGAAGTCCCTTGCGAGTCAGATCAGTCAGAGGAGCACAAATAGCGTTAAAATTCTTGATGTATTTCTGATAAAATCCGCATAACGACACAAATGATCGCACGTCCTTTTTTGTTTGCGGCCTAGGTGCTCTCTGCAGTTTTTCCAAGTTCTTAGGATCAGGGGTCATATTACCCTGATATACAGTGTGTCCCAAGAATTCCAACTCTTTGCATCCAATACAACATTTTGTTGGCCTAGCAGTTAAGTTCGCCTCCCGAAGTCTATCAAACAACATCTCCAGAGCTTCAATGTGTTCTTCAAATGTCTCTGTGGCGACGAGAATATCATCCATGAAATTCGTGATACATGGGTTATTCAGGGGATCCAACAATTTGCGCATCATCCTTGAAAACACACTCGGAGCATTTTTCAGTCCGAATGGTAGCATATTGAATTCATAATGTCCATCCGAAGTGCTAAAAGCCAAATAAGGTCTCACTTCAGGCTTCACTGGGATCTGGTAATAGCCTTTACTAAGATCCACCTTTGAAAAGTATTTTGCCTTGTTCAGTCTGGCAAATAACTGTTTTGTGTCTGGTAATGGATCCACTTGTCCTTCTGTGACAGCATTCAGTTTCCTGTAATCTATGCACAGTCTGTGTTCCCCAGACGGTTTTCTCAACAAAACGACACTAGAACTAAAAGATGATTCACTGTGCGAAATAATCCCCTCCTTCAACAAATACTCTATTTCTTCCTTCAATGCCTTCTCCTTCGCGAACGGAATAGAATAGGCTCTCATACAGATTGGGTTTGAGTCTACCAGTTTCATGTCATACTGTAGCAAATTTGTATGGCCTGGTTTATCTGTTAATACATCTGTATGTTCCTCCAGAACCTGTTGAACTCTCTCCCTCTGGTTTTTAGTCAGGTGCTTACTGACTTTTACCTGTGCTGCTGTTTCACAAGGATGTAATGGGTATTCATGTGAGGTGAGTGGTTCTTTTTGCATCTGGGTTGCAATAGCCAAGGTCAATAAGGGGGTGCTTTCCTGGAGTGGTCTGTCCAGATACTTCTTTAACAGGTTTACATGATAAACTTTCTCCTTCCCCTTTTTGTCAATTTTATAGTTTGTTCTAGACACCTTCTCTAGAACCGTATATGGACCTTGCCAACCAATTTGTAATTTATTCTGGCTTCCGGGTAGTAGAAGCAGCACCTTCTCTCCGACTGCCAGTTCCCTGTCCTTTGCCTTCCTATTAAAATATGCTGCATGTTTCTTCCTGGCTTGCTTCAAATTATCATTTGCCAGTTTCCATCCAGCTTTCAAACGAGTGGTCAGTTCGTTCACGTATTGATACGATGAGGTAACAGTCTCTTCCGCCTTCTCATCTGTCCAGGTCCTTAATAGAGCTTCTAATGGACCTTTTATTGGCCTCCCAAATAGCAGAGTTGCGGGAGCCATCCCGGTTGAACTATGTGGTACCTCCCGGTACGCAAACAATGCGGCGGGCAGGAATTGATCCCACAGATCCGGTTTTTCGTGTGCCAGCTTTCTCAGGATAGAAATGAGAGTCCCGTTGAACCTCTCTACCTGGCCGTTCCCTTGTGGATGGTACGGACTACAATGAAAGTGTCTGGCTTGAAATAGCTTAAAAACTTCTTCCGTTAGTTTCCCCTTGAACTGAGAACCATTATCCGTCAAGATTTGATGCGGGAATCCTAATCGGGTAAATATTGTAAGTAGTGCCTCTGCTACATGTTTTGAATCAATTGATGGCAGGGCTACCGCCTCTCCCCACATAGAACAAGTGTCCACCAGAGTAAGGATGTAACTGTTCCTCCTCTTGGTCCGAGTGAGAGGTCCTACAATATCCACTGCAACCCTCTCAAAAGGTGTTCCCACTATGGGCATTTCCCCTAGAGTTGCAGGAGCAGTCCAGTGCTTTGGAGCTACCCTTTGACATTCTGGGCAGGATTTGACATATCTTTTTATATCCTCCGTTATCCCTGGCCAGAAGTAATGACAAGCTATACGCTGTCCTGTGGCGCTGATCCCCATGTGACCACTGAAGGGAATCGCATGCCCGAGTTCCATCACTTTATCTCTATATGAAGTGGGAAGAACCAGCTGGTTGTGACCATTTGTTCCAGTTCCGGCCTTCCTGTATAAGAGTTTGTTCTTCATGAAATATTCCCCCTTGCTCGGAGGTGTGTGGCATTTGGGCAATTTTTTAAAACAGGGCTTGAGTGTCCTATCCTCAGCCTGCGCCTTCCTCATCTCCTCTGGATGAGCATTTATAGGTTCACCTTCTTCCTCCTTCTTCTGTGACCTGGTCTGCACTGTCGCCATGATCACAGGTTTCTCGGGATTCCCCAAGAAGACGTATCTACACCCCAATATCAGAGGGTAGATTGGTTCATCTATCACTGCTGCTCTGATTTCTCCTTCCACATAGCGAGTTTTCACCGTTATCCTTGCGATGGGAAGTGTCATGAGTGGTATGTCCTTAGTCGCCCCTTGTATTTCCACTGTTTCTGTGGTATACTGACTTGGGTCCACTAGGCTAGACTTCACAACTGAATCATAATCCAAACCTGTATCATAAAGGCACCTTATGGTGACCCCATTACAAATAACATCCTCACAAACTGGGGGGTGATAAGGTTCCTGTTGTCCATTAGGATTAACCTTTAATCTTTGCGTCCCCGACTTCATTGCAGCAATGTTTGAAGGTTTCCTTCTACAAAATTCGGTGTTATGGTTATCCTTCTTGCACCATTTACACCATCTTTTTCCTTGGTTCAACGGTTTTCTTTCATTGAACTTTTGGTCATTGAACTGTGAGTTTCTGTCGCGATAGTCATTTCTTGGCCGCTCAAAGTTTGTCCTACCTTTATTTCCCTGCTCTCTATTATCAAATTTATTAAATTGCTGTGGAGCTTTAAAATTGTCTATGTGCTTCTTTTTAGCACCACTTACCTCTGCCTGAGCTGCCTGATACCTCTCAGCAACATTTAAAATTTCCCCCAACTTCTCTGCACCTTGTTCCATGAGAAATTTTCTCATGTCTGGAGCCATGGACTCTCTCAATTGCTCAATCATGATCATTTCTTTAAGATCTTGGGTCTTCCCCAGAGCCGTCCATTTCTCCAAATAGGTTTCTAGTCTAGCAGAGAATTGGTGGTATGTCTCCCCAGACAACAGTTTGGCATTTCTAAATTTCTTACGATAAAATTCACCATTCTTCTCGTACCTTAATAACAAAGCCTGCTTTAACATGTCATAATTGTCTTGGTCTTCCCTGTTCATTTTGGCAAATACTTCATAAGAAGTACCTCTCAATCCCTGTGATAGCTTTAAACTCCACCTCTCTCTCTCTAACCCATATGTAGTAGCTAATAACTCAAAACGTCCTAGGTACCCCTCTATGTCATCGTCTTTTTCAACAAAATGGTCTAAATGAAACCCCATAGCTGAGTTTGAGGCTCCCAGACTGGGCGTAGCATCTGAGGCAAAAGGGCTGGCACCATTTTCAGGAGCCGGGCCTTGTAATTCCAGCTCCCTTAGTCGTAATTCGTGCTCCCTTTGCAACCTTCTATCTTCTGCCTCCCTTTCGGCAGTCAACCTTTTTTCTTCTGCCTCCCTTTCGGCAGTCAACCTTTTTTCTTCTGCCTCCCTTTGCTGTCGTTTTTCTTCTGCCTCAATCTGCAGCCTCTTAATTTCTCTATCAGCCTCAATTTGTAACCTCTTCTCTTCAGCTACCTTTCTATCTTCCCTTTCAATATATTTATCACATTCAGCCGTTACATATTGAATTAAAATTTGACCATCCATTCCCATCTCCTTTGCGGTCAGCACAGCAGCTGATCGGAATTTTGCTAGCTCCGCCATACTTTTTAGACAATATAATAATATACAAGCTAAATCTCTAACCAGTAAATACACTAAGTACTTCTTATGACTATAGTCTAACTAATTCTAACTAACCAGTTAACTAATTAATTATCACTGGCTGTGAAGATTCACCAACTTTTATCTGCAGGGACACTTTTAATTTTAAAGGGAATTTCACAATTTTTTTCCCCTAATTTTATTTCTCCAACCAGGAGATCCTAATATTACTGTTGGGCTAATTATCCCTGGACAAGACCCCAATGTATGTAGTGGGTTTGATGGTATTGTATGATGGTGATATTACTAAATGTAATGTATGAGGCCAGCTGTGAAGGCTCCTGAGATAAAATGTAGTTGTGAATTGTCAGAAGGCCTTTCTTGCTACCACTACGACCTCACACTCAATTTTTTTTCTTAATGAATGTAGCTATGTAAAATGTCTAGGGTAATGATATGTAATGTGGTGTGATAGTTATAGATACACCCACAGATATTTAAGCAGACTAATAATATTAACAAATATTATAATACACTGAACTAACTCAAGAGTGTAAAATTTTTGATAGAATTATATTACATTTATTTGTTCTGGATCAAGTTTTATGTTGACCAGAACTTTTTTTTTTAAAAGGATTTAAAAATTATGAAAGAAATGCATGGAATGTTACATAATAAATGCAAGAGTGTACATATATAAGTACTAGACTAGTTAGTTTTATTAAAATGTTCTAGTAGTCATCTACTTGGGAGGATAGTTAATGCTTGTGCTGTTGGGGTGGCCTCATCACACCTGTCTATATTGACTACACAGTGTCCAGTAAATTACAGGAATTTTATGGGGTATTAGTAACTAAAAGGCGTTGGTGAACTTCCAGCAGACCAGAGGCTCACTCAACTTGCATATGTAGCTCTGGTGCTGAAATCTGGTGGTCCCACCTCTCCGTGCTGGCGGGCAATAATAGTGGTCTCTGTCACAACGTACTGCACAGATACACTCGAGTAAAATCACCAACTGAATGGACACCGCCTTGTTGACAACAGAAACTCACAGCTCTGCAATCAAAGTATTGGCTATGTGTCAAAATTCTATTCTCTACCCACGTCTGGACACAACACGGACACAACAACCACATCATACAGACAGGTCAGATCTCTCTGACCAAACAGCACATTTACCATGGTGGTTTTACATCAGATAGGTCCTCCCAGACTATAGATTCTGAAAAATATTTATTAGTTTTCTTCCCTAAAAGTGGATAGGTAATATGTTTCATTATTCTCAACACTTGATCTGTCTTTCCTAACCCTTGCTGGAGTTTATGTATATTGTTGGTCCCTAGACCCTGACTTGGGCGGGGGGTCTAGAGCAAATCCCTACTTGTTTGTAAGGCTAGATTATGATATGGCAGTATCAAATCACTCGAACATTAAACAATATTCAAAATATACAAAGAAATAATTTCAATCTTACCAGATTATGAATAAAGAACACAGAAATGCTAGCAAAACTCAGCTGAGCTGCTGGCTATAGTATGGCGTCCCTGAACTTATTTCACTTTCTTTCATTTGGAAATCACCACACTTTAAAATACTGTGTCTATCATCGAACAACTATTGAGGAATGGCCCCACTTGCGCGTCTGAGCGCCGATAAAATGATTGTCTGTGGCCAATCACTGCCTAGGTTTATTTCAAATTCAAATTTCCTACCCTAAAGTCATTTCAGTCATGCTTCAGTCAAGTATGGATGTTTATCTGTTAGTCTGTCCGTCTCTACTTGTTTTTTTCAAAAACGTACTTGATTTTTGAACCAACCTTTCTCTCCCCTCCAAAATTTTGTCGTTAAAAGTTATATTTAGACACAGCTCCCACCAATGTCCCTTCGCTTCCCTACTAAGTAGATTTGAACACCTGCGTCTCAAGGTCGTGTTTTTTTGTGCAAATAGCGACACTTTTTATTCCATACAGTCTGTCGCTGATGTGAACAACACTGTCTTTTGTCATTATCTTCAATATTATCTATCCGTCTGTAAAATTAAGAACATATTAGTTCACTGCTCAGAATGGGCCATCCGGCCAGCTAATTTTTATATTCCTAACATTAATATTACGAAAAAGTTACTTTTTAATTTTTGTAATATTCCAAACATCTGCGTTCTGCCGCTGAATTCAAATCAAAGGCTTGGTATCGCAAAAGCGACCAATAAATGACTGTGGCGTAACATATCCAAGGTCCCTTCTGTCGAGTTCCTTACTTTATGTCAACTTGGGAAACGTGACTTTTCTCCGTTTCCCCCCCAATTGCGTCTCCTTAGCCTTTCTAGTCTCACGCAATCTTTCCAGTCATATTTTTTCCTTTTTATCCGCCGTTCCCCTCCTGTCTAGCAAGTCAATTTTTATGGAGGGTGATGACCCGCGGTCTGGGCGATCATGTACTATCAGCAGCCTACGCATTATGTTTTTATCCTTACATGTTATCTTTGGAGGTATTTTACCGTTGTATCTCTGTCAATTTCACTACACATGTTCAAAGGAAAATTCACACAAAAAATTTAGACTGAAAGATGAACACTTCACTCTATAAAATTCTGCCCACAAAAAAGTCTGGCACAGCGTGCAAAATAACTCTGGAATGAAAGAGTTAATCTGCTTGAATTCCTAACCTACATTCTTAACCTACCTGCTTACCTACCAGTCTACCTGTATGTTTTCTTCAGTTCAGTATGTCACAAAGTTATTTTGAAATTATAACTTGTTTTCATAAATTAAAAAAATTGAAGAAAAAGAAACAAACTTTTGTAAAACAAACCCGCACTAAAAACTCTGTTTCCAATATCCATTAGAAGGCACACATGGCAGAATCAGGGATTCAAGAAGAACGCATAAAAAACTGCGTTAGAACCGGAATGGGTCCTCCAATCGCCACATATAATGAATGGGTAATAGAATAATAGAAATCTGCCGAAACAGCATTTCCTATTGTCCCCTATTATGAAAAAGAAGTCAAATTTCGAAATTTGTTTCCATGTGGTATATAATTTTTTTTTTACTCATGTTAGGATGAAAACATCTGTGCAAACAGACATTTTCTACATTGAGACAAATCAAGTTAAATATGGACCTTAAATTGTTGCTGTCAATTTAAATGTAATCACTTCAAAAATTCTGCCATAATTTCAGCAGCTTGTTACAAAGATGTTCAAAATATTTTTAAACAAATGAAGAGCGGAAAGTAGCTACGGAAACAAATCAAACTATCCTCGCTGCCAAGTAGGCACCACACAATAGTGCTTCGTGGACAAGCACGATTTTCCACACTCAACACCTGATGTGCATCTAGGGCAGTGTTTCTCAACCTTGATAGTAGCAACGCCCCCTTTTGACAACTAATAATTTTTAAAAGCCCCCCCACCCTTTTAACACCCCCTTGCTCTTTATCGTGTATACACAAACACACACACACATATAAATATATTCCACCATACTTTAAAAAAAGCAATGCAGTAAATGAGTTATCTTTTCTTATAATATAAAGAAGAATAGAAAGCACATTTATAAAAGCCTAGTTATATTTCTTTTAAGCGCAAACACGGCGCATAAAGCTTGATAACCAGTGCTCTCCAGGTTGTTCGTTGTGACGCCACTCCTCTTAGCTCTTGCACATTATTTAGGCCCAACGTTCTTCCTTCTCTTATTATTGTTCTTCTGAGTGTTTCTTTTGGTCTTCCTTGTTTCCGCTTACCCTCAGGAACCCAAGTGAGCGCCTGTAGTGGTATTCTGTTGTTTTGCATTCGTAGGACATGACCGATATATGACCATCGTCTTTTCCTTATATAGTCGGAGAAATATTTCTGCCTAGAGTCTTCTCTTATTTGTCGATTAGTCTTGAATTCTTTCCAACTGATGTTCATGAGTTTTCTAAGACATTTGTTCTCGAATGTATTCAGCTTGTTCTCCAATGATTTTGTTATTTTCCAACTCTCACAGCCGTATGTTAACACTGAGATAACAATTGAATTAAACAGACGAAAGCTTGTTATGTATATTCAATGATCCGTAATTTCCAAAATGTTAGATAATCTATTGAAGGCGCTAGCTGCCAAAGCAATTCTAGTATGGATTTCTCTTGTTGTGTCACCATCCTGAGTCATTTTACTGCCTAAATAATTGAAAACTTTCAAACTTTCTGTAGTTTTTCCCCGTTCAAGATGATATCAAAGGTCTCGTTAGAAAATAGAAAGTTCATAGCTTTAGTTTTAGAGGCATTTATTTGGAGACCAATTTTAACCGAGAGATGACACAAATTATTTATTGCTTCTTGGGATTGTCTTGGTGTTGAACTTAAGAATGCTACATCATCTGCGAAATCCAGGTCCCCCAGGAATTTTCCATTTGTCCATTTTATACCCAATTGTTCATTGTGGGTATAGTTTCTCATAAAGAAGAATAGAAAGCACATTTATAAAAGCCTAGTTATATTAAATATGTGTTTAAGTACGGAATTATATACACCACAAGTTTATTATCCTTCAATTACAAATTGGCGAAGCAAATGATATAAATTATTTCTTACAACTCTATAACTATCATAATCATATCATTTTAATAGCGCTTAAATGGCTGCATATCTTCAAATCTGAATATTTAAGCCTCTCCTTATATGTAAGGTTAGCTTGGTTGTGTCGAGAGGCTAACAAATGTTTCGAGTGTTGAAGGGACATAAATCTCCGCCTACTGTCTCCTGACAATGGTAACATCCCAGGTACAAAGTTTTGCGTTTTGGAATCCTTGAAACACTCCATGCGACGCAGGGCAAATAAAAACTATCGTGTTACAAGCAATGCGAAGGGGAATATCTTTGTAATTGTTTCATATTGATTCTTGTAAAAATGTACACAACGCTCCCCTGAATGGAAGTAGCGACCCCCAATCGTTGCGACCCCCAATCGTTGCGACCCATCAAAACGCCCCCCAGACATCTTGAAAACGCCCACCAGGGGGCGGTACCGCCCCCGTTGAAAAACACTGATCTAGGGCGATCCAGCCTAATCATGCTAGTGTGATTCGCTGCCGTAGCTAGGCGGTGTTACAGTTCGGATGGTTCTGGATTCGATTCTCCCGCAAGCCTTTCAGTTCTGCTGTTTTTCTGTTGAGTAACTGTGTTCAATATTCATTTATTTACTGTTCAAAATGTTGCATTTATTTCGGTTTCACTAATTATTATTTTTTTAAATTGTTACATGGATTGTGCTAAAAGTTACTCTCGGCGATATTACGAGTAAACCTAATTTTAAAGTGTTGTCCTTTTTTCCCCTAAATCTGTTCATCCATTCAGCTACTTACAAAGCATAGGTGTTCAACAATGTTATGTCAAACTTTCCTTTACAATGCCATCCGTTAGAGCTTCTATTAATATCTTCTCACCCCCCCCCCCCTCTCAAGTGTGTCTTCAGTCCCCTTTTCCGAGTGTTTTCTAGTCTGTCTTTCTTACCATTGGAAATCTAGAACATGAACTGCCTTGTAATGTTAGCAACATGTTTCCTTAATGTGTGTCCTATCAGAATGTGGCGTCTTCTTCTCGCCCCTTGGTCCACTGGTACTTGTCTACTTTTTAATCATCAGTTCATGCATAACAGTTTTAATGATGTTATTCTTTTTACGTGTCTATTATTTTCTTCTTATATTCCACGCATTACAACCTGCTGGTAGCATTACAACCTGCTGGTAGCATTACAACCTGCTGGTAGCATTACAACCTGCTGGTAGCAACAACCTGCTGGTAGCATTACAAGGTAGTTCTTGTTCAGGAGTCACCAGGATAACACAGATAGACCAAACAACACATGAAGAAGAGAACTGGAGAGAAAGAGAGAGAGAGAGAGAGAGAGAGAGAAAGAGAGAGAGAGAGAGAGAGGTGAAACTTATGAGGAACATACTTGAGCTGGTGGCTCGTGACACAAGGAGTTGGTATGTATTTGTTGAAGGCCTATGCTCCTTGAGGATGATACAGGGTGTTGATTGATTGATTGATTCTCCACGCAGAGGACCAGACGTAAACCAGATGGTCCGATCCAGATTTAAACACAGTTACCAGTTTATGTCGTGTCCACTCTCAAAGATATTATGCCAATCAATATCTTCTATCTTAACTAAATAAACATATAAAGGGATATAGTAAGCACTCGTACAATAGAAAGAAGAAGTCATTGTATCGTATCATGACTGCTGAGAATTTACTTCAAAGGTGCCAAACATATGAGGAACAGAGAGGACGCACATGGCCATCACCAGTACCATTTCTAGGAAAGTTCTATAGAGAAGTTAACAGTCTCAGACTGACAATTGCTTTCAAGTTAACGTCTGAGGGTGAAGGAAGAAGAAGAAAGGAGAATGACACCAGACAACAGAAATGTAACTGACGTGATAGGCTTACTAGTGAATCGAACATGTGTAGTGCCCTCTTTTTGTTTGCTTTACGAATGTCTGTTATTTTACTATATGTATTTATTTAGTTCCTACTCACAGGTCTCGCGTTGCTAACTGTATCTATATCTTTGTTCGCCCATCCGTAACATAAGCTATCCAGTGCTGTCTTACGTTGGTCATCATCTTCTATGATCTACTTCTCCTTCTTCAAGTACCATGTTCGGCGGCGTTAGCGATCATGTCTCTCCACAACTTCCAACCTACAGTACTACTTGCCAGTTCCATTGTTGATTTATTTCCATGACATAATGTCCAGTATCTTTTCTCTTTGTTGTCCTATATCTCTTTTTTTTTCCTTCTATCTTTCCTGTTGTCACGATATATTCCACCTTCCTTCTTCTCATAACATGCCAAAAGATAGTATATAGCTTCCGTCTAATCTGGGGAATAATTTTCATTTGCACACTGGCGTCCTTAAAGAACATCCTCATTACTGGCTTTTGGCTGTCTATGGCATTTTTAACATTATTCGGTAAAACATCTCTGTGACCTCTAGTGCTTTTCCTACTTATTTACTAATTATCCAGGACTCACTTCCGTATGTCAGGATTTGTTCTATATAACACTGAAGAATTTTCTGTCTTCATTCCACTGACATTTTATAGAATGCTGCTTTTGTCTGGGCTAATCTACTCTTCATTTCTGAAATACATCTTCCATCCGATGTTATTAGCGTGTCCAGATATGTAGCGAAATCTGTGAGATAATCGCTAAATTCAGTAAGATTTTACTCCTATGAAAATAAATAAACCCGCCCGTGTGTGGTTGCCTATCGTTATCTTCTGCGCCAGTAGAGCGCTGAATTTTGTACAGTGGTAATGCTTAGAAAATGATCTCGCCATCAAATCTTACACGCTTTCCTAGTCGTCCTTGAGAATTAAAAATAACATTTTGCAGGGTCAAGGAGTATTTTGCTCCAAGAACGAGAGAGAGAAGAAGGGAGGTGGATGAAGGAGCGACAGAAGAAATGCTATCATTGTCACGCGTTTGGGTTTTGAAACGCCAAATTGTAATGACCGTGCGACAGTATTGCCTTTAGCAGATTTGAAAAACAAGACGCAAAGCCCCATGCATGCATCGTACTATATTCTCGCAGTTGAAATGTATATACACACACAGCCAGCTCTCATTTCCTGCCTAGTAGTGTATTTCTGACGTAACCCAAACAAGTTGTTTTATTTTGAATAAAAAATGATAGAGAAGGGGGGAAAGATGGCCGACTTATGGAAAAGTATATAATTGACGACTAACAGTGACGAATATGAAAATCCAAACGACAATGAATATAGCCATAAAAATCATATATAAGGATAGCTTAGAGTCTCCTGAGCAATAATATGTTTTAATATACATAGTAGCCCAATTATTAACCAAGATATTGAAATAATACTATATATCTACGAACGGTAAGACTGTTGTTTTTGCTCATTCTATCCATAACGTTATTTGGGGACGCAAGTTTAAAAAGAGGCATTAGAGTGATTCAAATCCGATTGGTTAGTATAGGAGTATAGGAAGGAGGGTATTAGTTGGCCCAAAAAGCTAAATATATTTTGCAGACTCAGTCCTAGTATGTTTGGAGTTTTTTTTTAAAATTTGAATTGAATAGCTAGACCCTCGCTGTGATTGGGCCAGTCTGATGATATTGGCAAAAAGCTTCCAAGGCTTGTCGCCATTTGATACAAAATTGTTAGTATGCAAGCTGCTAAGAGTGAAATAAAAAACCTTGGCAGTCTGGACGAGGGCAAAGCTGAACTTATATATTAATGCTAATGCCAGTCAACGTATGTTTGTGATATTTCCATTGAATTGTGGTAAGAACGAATTTATTAACCTTGTTATTACAAAAATTTGGTGTATGAGATACTGCTTTATTGGGAATGTTTTGCGACTAAGTACATAGGTCCCCTAGCAGACTTATGCAGGGCCTGTGGTGTTGCTCACACGTAGTAGAACTGACATGAGTTGTATAACATAAAATGATTTCCACAGTTACCAGTGGGAAGGCTAACCCACATTATCCTATGGGAGAGGATCATTGTTGAAGTGTCAGAGGCGGTGTAGCCATTAGGGAGAAGAATAGGAGCACTGGTATGAGATGTTATCTCAGAGGAAAATGGTTGAAATGAGTTGGTCAGAGGGATCTGACCCTTTTCTTTTTATTGAATTATACCATGTATTACTTGTGGAATGATATTGTAGCTGTGTTATAAAGAATCATAACCTTGTTTCAGGGTTTTTGTTCTGGTACTAAGCTAGTACCAGAACCCTGGTGTATTTATCTTCGTGAGAGAAATTGAAATTTTTGCTGGTACACGCTGTCTACCACACTACACCAGGGACTGTGTCAGATTGGTCATTCGGTTGAAATTTTTGCTGGTACACGCTGTCTACCACGAATCATCCCATGAAATATAGGAGATTGTCAGCATCATAACTACTACCAACAGAAAGATAAGTGCCCTTGTGTCGGCACTAAGAGTTCATCCACTTGTATTAAAACATAATAAATAAAATAATAGACTGTTGAATAAACATTCCACAAGAGATATAGAAAAGCGAGGGTATGATGAAAAAACCCCAACCCACCATTAATTACCAGTGTTAACTTAGTCTATAGTAATACCTAAATATAATTAGATTGTAATATTGCTTTATATGGACAGAAGATCTATTGTGGTATTTAATTTTATGTAAATAAAACTATAATTTTCATTTTGTTGTTGGTCCTGACTCAGAAAATTCTGAATCGGGGAAAATAAAATTGTAATTTAGTCTATTACATAATATTCAGCCACAGACTTCTACAAGATATATCATAGAGTGTTAGTCTGTATGTGGTTGTTGTATTGACCCAGTCCTATTTATGTGATAGAATTAAAGTGTATTTGTATTGATTTGTCTTACACTGCATTATATCTTCATTACCCTAGACACTTAGACGTAGTCACATAACTAATAAATAAAAATCTAGAGCCAAGTGAGATCATAGGGTGGTAGCAGCTAGGTCCCCTGAAAATACTTAACCATCAACTACTAAACTCAGGGGCCTACACAGCTGACCTCACTTGGGTAGACAAATAATATTAAATAATAACATCTATAACACCAAATCCACCACAAGGTATCTGAATATATTGACCTACTTTAAAACTGTTCCATTTACTTTGATAACGCATTTCGGAGAAATCATTTCCTTCGAGGTGGCTAGAGTTGATCTACTAGACTCAAGTTTTTCGATCTGTTTGTGTTTCGTAGCGTATACTTACTAATAAGAAAGTTTTATTAATGATTGAGTCTATATATATATCTGGGTCGTTCTTGGGTTCTATTTCCACATTTACATATGATGTCGTAAAAGATAACCGCTGCCAATGAGACACACATTTTTTGGGGTGCTTAATTGGATGTGTGTCCTTTCCCTATTCGCTATCGCAGCAAGAGTATGTCACTGTTCGGATGGTCCTTAGTTTGAATCTCCGGTGAGCTTAACACTTTGTTACAAATGTATTGTCTGATGTCCTCCGTTTTTCTGTTTTATGAGAACCAGCTGCTTACCTACATTTGTTTTGGGTGTAGCATATGTGTTATATGTATTGTTATATGTGTTACACTTACATTTATTACCCACAGGCTTCGGGTTTCCTTCATTATTTCTTTCTTTCCATAACCAGTGCATATTGACATCATTGAAGGACACATCCTGATTGGCGATGGCGGATTAGAGAGTATCTACAAGGCCGCCCAGCTTCACTTCCACTGGGGCTCGGACAGCAAACACGGCTCCGAGCACTTGATCGACGGCATTGCGTATCCAATGGAGGTGCAGGACTTATATATATTTATAAAACACAGTCAGCATTGTTTAAGTTTTACTTACAATGAGACATTTTTGGAATATGAATTCTTTGAAGAGTTTATTAAAATGTGCATCCTCAAGACTTTAATTAGCGCCACGACATTTATCATTTAATCAATTATATTAGTATTTGTAGCTTCCTCAAGTCATAACTGACTAGAATGAAGTGAATAACTCTCAGTGGCGTTTTCTCTGGTGTTTCTTTGGTGTGTTCTTTTCTTTTCTGCTTGTCGTAAGAGCTTTTTATCGTCCAATAAGAGGCAGCACCGTAGAGACCTTCCCCACATATAATCACCATCATCGTAAATGAGTACATCACTACTATCACAATAATCAATGTACCATCACTACTATCACATTAATCATTGTACCATCACTACCATCACATTAATCATTGTACCATCACTACTAAAACACTAATCACTATATCATCACTACTACAACATTAGTCATAATACCATCACTTCTACCACACTTATCATCTTACCGTCACTGCAACCACATTAATCACCACACCATTATTACTACCACATTAATCATTATACCATCATTAGTACCACACTAAATATTATACCATCACTACTACCACATTAATCACCACACCATCACTACTACCACATTAACCACCACACCATCACTACCACCACATTAATCGTCACACCACCATTACTACCACACTATTCACCCTACCATCACTAGTACCATACTAATCAACATACCATCACTACTACCATATTAAGACCTCGTACCACCTTGAAAAATCCCTGTGATGTGAGAATGTGTTTATCACTTTTATCATTACTGTTGTTACATGTAAAAACCTTACGCTCATTAATTGTTTAAAACTTACGCTCATCAGTGAAGGTCAGGATACAGAATGAAAAGTTCAAAGGGCATGATGTTAGACAGGTCTGCTTGGGCCGATTCTCACCTCTTTTAAAATTAAATTTGTTCTTTCTTTCGTTCACTATTTCTGCCCATGTGTCTCTTCTCTTCATGCCTTTATTTGCTTTGTTCTCATCCTCTTAGATAGGAGTCATACGTCACTGCCTGAGAAGTTATGCTAGAAGTCGCTTTACTAAGTATTAGTTCAGATGACCAACACTTTCATTTTCTTAACTGATGATTGGTCGGCTTCTTTTATTGCCCCACAGAGTTGATCATTTCTTACTCTCTTTCCTCTGACTCATCCTTTTCAAACTTCTTTTCATAACGAGCAAGTAACCCGCCAACAGATAACGCGGGGGAATAAGTATTTTATGCACTTTCTGTTGTATAACCTCTACATCGCACGGTAGAAGGGGAATGACTAAGTAAGTTTCTGTTGTATAACCTCTACACCGCACGGTAGAAGGGGAATGACTAAGTAAGTTTCTGTTGTATAACCTCTACACCGCACGGTAGAAGGGGAATGACTAAGTAAGTTTCTGTTGTATAACCTCTACATCGCACGGTAGAAGGGGAATGACTAAGTAAGTTTCTGTTGTATAACCTCTACACCGCACGGTAGAAGGGGAATGACTAAGTAAGTTTCTGTTGTATAACCTCTACACCGCACGGTAGAAGGGGAATGACTAAGTAAGTTTCTGTTGTATACCCTCTACATCGCACGGTAGAAGGGAATGACTAAGTAAGTTTCTGTTGTATAACCTCTACACCGCATGGTAGAAGGGGAATGACTAAGTAAGTTTCTGTTGTATAACCTCTACACCGCACGGTAGAAGGGGAATGACTAAGTAAGTTTCTGTTGTATAACCTCTACATCGCACGGTAGAAGGGGAATGACTAAGTAAGTTTATATTGTATATCTTGATGACAGCATTACTTCTCCTGTAGTTATTTTATTCTTGTTTATGTATTTTAACTACATTGGATCTTTGTAGTCTTGTCGTGACAGACGAAACATTATTGTTATTGTTGTTCAGAATCGACATCATTGCGCTTCGGGCAAACCCAGAGGTGCTCAGTCTGCCTCAGCAAACATCGAAGGGTGTGAATGCTAATTATTCCTGTTGTGCGCTGGTTGTATATATGCCGGATGCATTCTCTCTTACGTTCATTCCCTGCCAGTCTTATGCCTAATGCCAAACTCCAGCAATCTTAGCCTTGATGATTCATCGATTGTAGTGTCATTCTCTAATAGGCGATCATTAATGGTCCTCAGTATATGGCAATGCAGCAAGAAATAAAATGCAAAGGCCTGTTTGCCCATTTCAACGGTTTTCAGCTTAGTTTTCACTGCGCAATGCGCGCGTTTCCCTTATTATTTGAAAAGCTGGTAGGATTGTATCATTGTCCGTTACATAACGTTTGACAGTTAATAATGTTTGGATTTATTGGGTTCTCTCAGACAGTAACGTTTATTATTCTGCGTGCATATACAGGTTCACATCGTGCACTACAATACAATCTACCCGGACCTCATCACAGCTTCAGCATCCACCAATGGCCTGGCTGTGCTTGGATTCATGTACGAGGTCAGTTTCAGTGTACATTCAAATCTTATACACCTTTCATGCTGTCTGCTTATTGTTTGTACGGTATTTTGTTATTTATAGGTCACCTGTTACGCACGGATCATTATTATTTTTCGTTTGTATAAACATTTTTCATATGTATGATCATTTTTTTGACTGAAGTGTGTATTATGTTTTCTATGGTCAAAGGGACATAATCCGAGTTATCGAACTACAATTTTTTAGGAGTTGCCTTCTCTTGTATAGAGACACGTTCGGTCTATAATTTCTTGAACGAAGCGTGACCACATCTCCTTATTTGGTAGTACCAGTCAACTATGGTAGATGTCTGAAACCTTTCTTAACGCTTCTTTTCATGACCATAAAAGGCGCGACTGTGTAAGACTTTTATCTCGAATGTTCTTAGAATCGTCTTATTGTGAACGGCAACTCAGAGATTGTCGTTCTGCGCATGTCAAAAGCTGGGAGTTCGTTCTGTGTGTTCCGCCCAGTTCGGCAGTTGAGAAATGGTTTAAGAAGCGAGCAGACGCAACTGCGTCTTGTGATTCTCTGAGGGAAATACAGTGTCTTTGTGAGTTAGTTAGCTAACTAGACTATTTCCCAGTATTATTCACGCCTGCCTGGAGGCATATGTTCATGGTTGATTTTCCGAAATAAGGTAATTCCTCTTGTATCGAACTTTATGCTATCATCTAGAGGTTCGTCATTTTGTCGCCTATTTGCTCGCCTGTGTGATGCAAAATGGAGAGGTACTTTGACTAGGATTAAGTCACCGGTATCTGTATACCTGAACTAGTTAAATATATATGGGTCGCTCTAGACCAACAAGACTATTGTCTGTGTTCCAGGATTCGTTATATCAGAGATCACGTCCAAGTCAGATGGTTAGACTTAGGAACATTATAAAGGTCGAGCTGACCTGTAGCCCATGTATGCTATTCACGTGCAGACAGTGAACGGACTTATTGTATACAACTGATCTGCTAGCATCAGAATGGGAGCATTTATTATTGTTTATGAACATTGAAGATCTGTAGCTGACACTGTTGCAGAAGTTATAGAAATTATTATTATTTATACAGCTTCACGAACTAGAACTCTATGATTTATGAATTTCTGAATCTATTGAACTGTGATGTCTTATGACGCATATATACAACAGCTGTCATTGCTGACTACAGAAATTGTTTTCAATGTGCCATATCATCTTGCTGAACTCGTTAACTATGTTGATGTCATAAGTATCATGACTGTTTTGTGGCGTGCAATAAATGGAAGAAACTTATACAACGAAGTTACCCTTTCTATGACTCTACACGTCATGTTGCCTGTGTGATAACCCTGTGAACTGTTCCACTACCACATACACAGCAACATCCTAAATCAGAGAAGACACCTACATCTTACACTTTAATACCAGGTGTCGATAAGGGTGGCAAGTTACCACTTCAGCACAAATCCACCCTTATCATTTTTGGTGGCCAGAGCTGGTTCTATCATCTGATATTTTGGCGCACCATATCATTTTTGGTGGCCAGAGCTGGTTCTATCATCTGATTTTGGCGCACCATATCATTTTTGGTGGCCATAGGTTGGTTCACTCTGATTCCAGCTATCAAGGGGGTCAGCAAACCCAGACATCATCATCATACTAGATACAACTACAGCATCAACTACCACCTTACAAGAAATTTTATTGAAAGTATCCGGATTTTCTGACAGTTGCTGATTTTGAAACTACCCGGCGCTGCTCGGCAATATTGAAGTTTATGTAAAATTAGAAGGACAAGTACCGAGCGAATGGATTTCCTGATCTGGTGAAAAGAAGGACAAGTGCCGTAACAACTGTTCCGGTCTCAGGGGTACTGTTGCGGGTTCAGAAGGTCAAGTGCCGGTTAAATCAATTTAGAAGATTCAGAAGGTCAAGTGCCGTAACAACTGTTGCAGTATTAGAAGCTCATTTCCTTCGTCATGGCTGTTTATGGGAGCAGAAGTTAATCAACGTTGGATCATTATCCTCAGAATGCTGATTACATCCTGTTCTGCACCGTGCTGACGCTGGATTTATAGAAGTTAAGTGGCCTGTTTTGTTTGTGAACTGTGCCCTTATGTTCTAACTGAGCCTTCTGTACTTTCACACTTTCTCCTATTGTTTTCATGATACATGTTTATATGTTATATGTTATTTGTTATTTGTATATTTATATGTTTATATTTCAGCGGGTTTTCTCGGTTGGGCGGAGTCTTGCAGTAGAAGATACCACGTCACAGAGGTTCTACTGTTAGCGTTTTCGTTAGGGACTGTGCGAATTTCCTACAGTGAAATTTGCTAGCGACAATCGTTGCTATATCTGTTTAGTTGTGACGAGTTGTGCTTTATTTTTGTTTCTTGTATATATATTTTTTTTTTCTTTTTTCTTTTCTCTCTTTCTTTGTGTTTTTTAGTTTCGATTTCGATTGTTTGTATTTGTAGGTCTCCCCTTTGCTATTATTCAGTTCTTTACGTATATTTTTGTGTATACACTGTAGCGTCATTTGTTAGTCATATCTTCGCATATTTCTTTTTAGTTTTGCTGTTTGTGTATTTGACTTATGCGAATGTTTTCGTATTGTTTGATCTTTGTTGTTGTTTACATTGACTTTGATCTTTGTTGATTGTTTACATTGACTCTGATCTTTGTTATTGTTTACATTGACTCTGATCTTTGTTGTTGTTTACATTGACTCTGATCTTTGTTGTTGTTTACATTGACTTTGATCTTTGTTATTGTTTACATTGTTGGTGACCTTTGTTATTGTTTACATTGTCTTGTTATTGTTTACATAGTTCTTGCATAGTTAGCTTTCACTATTGTTAATATATGCTCATGCACTATTGGTCTATAGTGCACTTATCATAACAAACTGGTGTTTTTTGCTTATGCACTATTGTAGTGCAGTTATGATAAATAACTGATGGTTATGCACTGATTTGGGTAGTGCACTGATAATTAAGAGGTGACTTGTGATATTATTATACATTTGATAATACAAGTTGGTGTCAACTCCTGTTTCCCACAGAGATTGGGTTCAACATAGAGATTATACAAGCACTTTATTAAGTCTTGTTGCTATTTAACATTGAAATAAGATAATTAATTATTTCAGGTTCTGTACTCACATTTTAGACATCATGTCTACATTTGAGTACTTTATTGAGCAGGGTAAAGCCCTTGGGAAGACAGGTGATAAATTAGAAGAATTTGCGACTGTTCAATATGCCAAGGCATTGAAGTCGGAAGAAAAGAAAATGAAAGAACAAACTGAACAAAAGAGAATAGAGGCTGAAATAGAACAAAAGAAACTGCAGATGCAGGTGGAGGAAAAAAGATTTCAAATGGAAATGGAAAAACAAAAAAGAGAAGCAGAAAATAAGAGACTTGAAAAAGAAGCTGAAAATAAGAGACTTGAAAAAGAAGCTGAAAATAAGAGACTTGAAAAAGAAGCTGAAAATAAGAGACTTGAAATAGAGGCTGAAGAAAAAAAGTTACAGGCCCAGGCTGAAGAAAGAAAGTTACAGGCTGAGGCTGAGAAAGAAGGTTACAAAGAGAGGCTGATGAGAGAAAAGCAAAAATGGAACATGATGAAAAAGTCTTAGCTTTAGAGTTAGAGAAGTTAAAGTTATTGAACACTGGTAATGCTAATGATGCAAATAAGGTGTCAAATAAGACTAATGCTAAGGATTTCAAGCTTAATCTACCAGCATTTAATCCCTCAATCGATGATATAACATTTTATCTAGATAGATTTGAAAGTGCATGTAATGTGCATAATATAGATAAAACATTATATGTGTATCATCTGTCCAAGATACTTAGAGGTGATGCTTTGACTTTGTTGAGTATGGTAGATGTGCCTGACAAAAACAACTATGAGGTTGTCAGGGCGGCATTGTTAAAGAAGTACCAACTTAACGAGGACGGATATCGTCTTAAATTTAAAACCATGTTACCAGAAACTGGAGTTGAATTCTCTGAATTCATCTCAGGCATCCGTCTTACTTTTTTACGATGGGTTGAGTTGTCTAAGACAGAAAATACATTTGAAGCTCTTATGGATTTACTACTTAGAGATAAGGTTATGTCTTCTGTTAATGAAGCTTTTCTATCTTTTCTTCATGAGCGTAAGCCTAAAAACATAAAAGAAATGGAAGAATACTGTAGCCAGTATGTTACTGCGCATCCGCACATAACCATTAGTAACTCTAAGGTGAAAGAAGGTCTGCCAGTTGCTTCGGCAGCACCTTATGGCCCAAATTTTATGCGTAAATTTCAGGGTAGCCAGAAAAATTTCAATAAAAAGAGTAATCGTAATTATGCCCAGAACCATAGTGATCAATTCCAGGGTGATTCTTCTTCCCAGAACTGGAGACAACCTAATACTACACGTTATTCTACTCCGGTTAACTTTAGAAATTTTCACAAAGGTAATCGGTATAGAGGAAAATATTTTATGCAGAGACCTCAATACCAAGATAATAGAGGTTCTCAACAGCATAGAGATAGTAATGACAGTTATGGAAACTGGAACTCAAACCAGGATAAAAATTACAGTAGGGACTTTAATGATAATTGCAGAGGCAATAATGGTCGCGGTAGATCGCAACATAAGAGAAAAAGATATCAACAGACAAACTCTGTTCAACAAGAATCTCAGGGAGCAGATAAACAGGTTAATAATGATAAAGACCATAATGCTATCGGATGCTCATCTTTTGATTTTGGTAGGGCAAATAAATGTATCCAATGCAGTACTTTATTTGATCCGAAAACCGTTAGTACTCTAAGCTGTGGTCATCCTTTGCCCGCTCTTCCTGCTAATGTTGCTCATGATGGGAGAGGTTCTCTTATATTACATAAGGGGCTAGTAAATAGTAATCCAGTCTCAGTGTTGTTTGATTCTGGATGTACTACTGTCGGCGTTAGGCAATCTCTTGTAGATCCATCCTGTGCTACAGGAAAAGTCATCAAATGTGTCACATTTGGTGGCACGTTAGAAAAGTATCCTACTGCTATAATACACATTGCTACTCCTTTCTTCACGGGAGAGGTCCACGCGTGTCTACTTCCAAACCCTATTGCGGACCTTATTATTGGTCGTATTCACGGAGTTAGGGAATGTACCCCACAGCAGATTGCTGTTTGGGAAGAGCAAAACATTGAAGCTACCAATGCGGTGGTCACAAGAGCACATGCTCTGGATCCACCTCAAACTTCATTAACTAATAATGATGAAGTAAATGACCAAGATAGTCACTTGACTATTACACGTGACTCATTTATCAAATTGCAAGAAGAAGATCCTTCTTTACAAAAATTCTTCATTCTAGCAAAAAAAGGTGATCCTAATCAGAACACTAATAGGAAATCTTGGATTTCTATGAAGAACGGCGTACTTGTACGTATGGTACAAGACTCGACTACGTCCACTCATTCACAAATTCTTGTGCCTAAGAGCATGAGATTGCAAATATTGCAACATGCTCATGACTCGCAATGTGCTGGACATATGGGTTTTTCCCGTACAAAGTCGAGGGTTCTTGCGGCTTTCTTTTGGCCATTTGTGAGCAAGGACATACGAATGTACTGTCGCTCTTGCAAAGTATGTCAGGAGGTCAAATCTAAAGGACCACGACATGCTGCGCCTATCCAGGCTGCTGACATTCCTATTCGCCCTTTTCAAAAAATGGCAATAGATATTATCGGTCCTTTTAGAATTAAGTCGGCTAGAGGACATCAATTTATCCTTACATGTGTCGATATGTGCACACGTTGGCCAGAGGCAATACCTCTCAAGAGCATCTCAACTGCTGATATCGCAGACGCTCTTTGGCTGATATTTTCTCGCTTGGGTTTTCCCGGAGAAATATTGTCAGACCATGGCACTCAACTTATATCAGACACTATGTCACAGGTAATGTCTATGCTACACATTAAAAGGTCTCTCAGCAGTATCTATCACCCAATGTCTAATGGGTTGGTCGAACGTTTAAATAGGACTCTGAAAACTTTACTTGGTAAAATAACTGAGGATCATCCTCAGGATTGGGACAGGGTCTTACCCGCGGCTCTCTTTGCGTATAGAGAGGTCCCCAATGAACATACGGGGTTTTCCCCTTTTGAACTTGTCTTTGGCGCGCAACCGCGCGGCCCTATGTCTTTACTTCACGATCTAATCACTGCCGATAATATTAGCGATGAGACTCAATCTTCTTATGAGTACGTCATTGCTCTTAGGCAAAAGATCATCGAGGCATGCAAACTAGCAACTTCGTCTTCAGAATTTGCTAAAGAAAAGGCAAGGCAGTTTGCAAATAAGAATAGATGTCTACGACAACTTTGTCCAGGTGACAAAGCTCTCGTTCTACTTCCTTCAAGGGAGAACAGACTTCTAATTGCATGGAAAGGTCCATATGCAATAGTCTCCAAAATTTCTGATGTCGACTATGTTGTCGATATTGATGGAAAGCATAAAACTTTCCACATAAATATGCTCACAGAATTTTATGAAAGACCTGACTATTTGCAGCCTATTTTCCAGGCTACGGACAATTCACAAGCAACTCATGGTCAGTACTCATCTCTGTCAGTTATACAGGATGAGGAAACTACTTTTTCTGATGTCAATCTTCCTCTTTCTATGGTCCCACTTTATTCTACGGAATCTTGGAAAAACGTGACCGTTTCTCCAAATCTTTCCGCTGAGGAACATCGACAAGTTTCTTCGATGTTGCAAACATTTCAGGATGTTCTTACAGACATCCCGGGACACACACATGTCATAGAACATGACATTGTGCTAACTGATCACAATCCTATCAGAGTCAGACCATATCCAATACCTATCCATTTCCAGTCTCAAGTCGAAAAAGAATTGGATGAAATGATACGTTTGGAAATCATTGAACCATCCACTTCAGCATACTCTTCGTCTATGGTGATTGTTCGAAAGAAGGATAATAACATTCGCATTTGCGTAGATTATCGCAAATTGAACCAAGTTACGAAGTTCGATGCTGAACCTATGCCTTCATTAGAAGAGCTACTCAATAAACTTTCTAATTCTAGATTCTTTACCAAACTAGATTTGTCTAAAGGTTATTGGCAAGTCCCGCTAACTGAACGTGCCAAACCTTTTACAGCTTTTTCTACACCTAGGGGTTTATTCCAATGGAATTTCATGCCTTTTGGTCTTATGAACGCCCCTGCTACATTCGTACGCATGATGCGGCGAATTCTCGCATATCGTACAGATGTCATAGCATACCTAGATGATATCTGTCTATTCAGTGATTCTTGGGAAGATCACTATTTGGGTTTATACGAATTACTGTCTACTCTTCGCGAGTATAACTTGACTGCAAAACCCTCTAAAGCCTTTATAGGATTTAGCGAGATTTCTTTCCTAGGTCATCGGGTTGGTCATGGTCTTTTAAAGACAGAGGACCACAATGTTTCAAAAATACTTAACATTTCGGTCCCTAAGACGAAGAAACAAGTAAGGAGTCTATTAGGTTTGATTCAATTCTACGGACGATTCATTCCGAATCTGTCCTCCATTATGGCACCGCTTTCTACTTTATTGAAGAAAGGGTCGCCTAATCTGATCCGCTGGTCTAAAGAATGTCAATCCTCATTGGACCAGGTTAAAGCCCTATTTTCATCTCCACCTATTCTTAAGTTACCTACTATTGAGAAGACTTTTGTTCTTCGAAGTGACGCCTCGTCAACAGGGATTGGGGCAGCACTAATGCAGGAGTATTCTGATACTTTGCATCCGGTGATGTATATCTCTAGGAAATTAAACGCTGCAGAAAAGAATTACTCGGTTTTAGACCGTGAGTTATTGGCTATGGTATGGTCTATTCTGAAGTTACAAAGATTTCTTCTAGGCGCACATTTCATTGTGGAAACCGACCAGAAAGCGCTTACTGCTATTCAGAGCAAAAACTTGAAGAGCTCGAGGTCCACTCGTTATGCCATAGCTCTTCAACCATTTCATTTCTCGGTTCGAGCTATCCGTGGTTCGGATAATGTAATGGCAGACATTCTGTCCAGATGTCCACACGATTCCACATGATTCTTCTGTCATATATATATATTTCCTGATATACAGTCCAATGTTATAATGACATGTTAGTAGATTTTGTCTCACTTTTTTTTTGAGGGAAATTTATAACATTGTACCATGTAATTATCTAAGAAGGCTTAGTTAGTGATATACGGGCCAAAAGATCACTCGGCCACATTTAAATAAATTATTTTCAGGATTGTATTAAGAAATTTACCAGTTGTCTTTAAGATTTGTGTTATTGATATTTTCGCAGCACATCATTGAAGTCTGCGAGTTTATGTCCATTGTGGAACTTTGAGGATATCAAGTCCTGTCCTACATTGGGAGCGGATGATGTCCACATCTTCTTCTATTGAATGTTTTATGTCACCGAAGATCAACACATGTATTACTTATTAATTACTGTTACTTTATATAATGTAATAATATAGTGCGGTATATTAGTAAATTACACCGCTATTTGCAACACATTGTATGATAACACATAATATATTTAATTTCATATATTGGTATGAGAATAATTTGATTGTCATTATGTTGTTGCCATCATTGTGGCGTGTGTTGGTGGCACCTTCCTGGAATATATCAGCGTATACTTAGATAAATTTTTTCTCTAAGGATCTGAGATATGATCTCAGTGTCGCTCCATGCGTTGAGCTAATTTGTTAGGTATATATCCACGCATCATACGTGCGTTAGGAGCCTAGATTTTTTCCGGCTCCAGGATTTAAAAAAAAATGTTTCATTTTTTTTTCCAGGGAGGGTGCGGTAATGTTACGCACGGATCATTATTATTTTTCGTTTGTATAAACATTTTTCATATGTATGATCATTTTTTTGACTGAAGTGTGTATTATGTTTTCTATGGTCAAAGGGACATAATCCGAGTTATCGAGACTACAATTTTTTAGGAGTTGCCTTCTCTTGTATAGAGACACGTTCGGTCTATAATTTCTTGAACGAAGCGTGACCACATCTCCTTATTTGGTAGTACCAGTCAACTATGGTAGATGTCTGAAACCTTTCTTAACGCTTCTTTTCATGACCATAAAAGGCGCGACTGTGTAAGACTTTTATCTCGAATGTTCTTAGAATCGTCTTATTGTGAACGGCAACTCAGAGATTGTCGTTCTGCGCATGTCAAAAGCTGGGAGTTCGTTCTGTGTGTTCCGCCCAGTTCGGCAGTTGAGAAATGGTTTAAGAAGCGAGCAGACGCGACCTGCGTCTTGTGATTCTCTGAGGGAAATACAGTGTCTTTGTGAGTTAGTTAGCTAACTAGACTATTTCCCAGTATTATTCACGCCTGCCTGGAGGCATATGTTCATGGTTGATTTTCCGAAATAAGGTAATTCCTCTTGTATCGAACTTTATGCTATCATCTAGAGGTTCGTCATTTTGTCGCCTATTTGCTCGCCTGTGTGATTCAAAATGGAGAGGTACTTTGACTAGGATTAAGTCACCGGTATCTTTATACCTGAACTAGTTAAATATATATGGGTCGCTCTAGACCAACAAGACTATTGTCTGTGTTCCAGGATTCGTTATATCAGAGATCACGTCCAAGTCAGATGGTTAGACTTAGGAACATTATAAAGGTCGAGCTGACCTGTAGCCCATGTATGCTATTCACGTGCAGACAGTGAACGGACTTATTGTATACAACTGATCTGCTAGCATCAGAATGGGAGCATTTATTATTGTTTATGAACATTGAAGATCTGTAGCTGACACTGTTGCAGAAGTTATAGAAATTATTATTATTTATACAGCTTCACGAACTAGAACTCTATGATTTATGAATTTCTGAATCTATTGAACTGTGATGTCTTATGACGCATATATACAACAGCTGTCATTGCTGACTACAGAAATTGTTTTCAATGTGCCATATCATCTTGCTGAACTCGTTAACTATGTTGATGTCATAAGTATCATGACTGTTTTGTGGCGTGCAATAAATGGAAGAAACTTATACAACGAAGTTACCCTTTCTATGACTCTACACGTCATGTTGCCTGTGTGATAACCCTGTGAACTGTTCCACTACCACATACACAGCAACATCCTAAATCAGAGAAGACACCTACATCTTACACTTTAATACCAGGTGTCGATAAGGGTGGCAAGTTACCACTTCAGCACAAATCCACCCTTATCATCACCTTATGTCATTGTTTTAAAATAAACTTCAGTTGTACGTTGTTGATGACGTCAATTATCATTATTATCCTCTTGTGCTCCTCGTGGAGCATGAAACCACTACAACAACTGCCCCGCCCCCTAGCAGGAATCCTGCATCAAATTAGTTGTACTTTTGCAGTGGTGGTTTCTCGAGCCATTCGTTTCAGATGATGAGGTTGCCATCCCGATGCACACGTACATTATGTTGCATTTCTATTTCTATACCAGCAAGTATACCCGTCAAAACAATGACTCGTGAAGAATCAAAGGTATCTAAACAATTAAACATCAACAGCACACTTAGTGAGTCTGAGGATTTGCCTGGCATTATTTTCTATTCTGAACGAAGTTACTTTAAATACTTATAAAATTAAAAAAATATATATATTTTCTGTCTACTTATTTTCGAAGGATAATTCTTTTACACCTTGGTTGTCTAAGGGAAATAATCAAACCTAGGAAAAAAAACAGTATTAAATATATATAATTATGTAAAACTTTCCTCATGCTTTTTTCCCTTTTACTAATTTAAAATATAATAAGCATTTAACTATTTTTTTTTATACATCATTAAAAAACCAGAGAAAGTGATTATAACCTATATACAAATATGGGTTAGCTTGTATTAAAAATGAGGGAATCGGAGTTGCTCAGAGGTACGGCTTTCACCTCTAATTCTAAAGGTACCGAGTCCGATTCCAGCTTAGGGATTATAATTAATGAATTTTTTCCAGAACCAGTGGTTCCAAATGATGCCATACTCCCCTCTGATCTCCTGGTTTGTGAGACTGGGTGTCTAGTCATCTCGCGAAAAGGGCGACAAAAATGGGGGGGGGTCCCGTGTGCAAGCTGCGCACGTTAAAGATCCCTCGGCTGTTGTAAATCGTAAAGAGTAAGCCATACAACCGCTGCTCTGGCAAAATTAAACATTAGGAAACCTACCCACCATAACAATAATTATAAAATGTGTAATTCTTGTTACACACAATGGGATCATCGCAATTGCTACGACGTTCGTGCACTGAGCTGAGATCCTCCTTGCGCGATCTAAGGGAGGAGATAGGAGCACTTATGAATTTGTCCGGTTGCAATGAAGATGGTTCTAAAAACGAAAACTTCATGAAATTAACTACGTCTACCACTCTGGCTACTGTGACACCCTCTAACAGCATTAGCCTAATGTAAGATAAGTCAATCCGAATTTATTTGTGTTACATGTTTCTTTTACAAGATTGTCTACCTTAAATATTTTTCAGGTGACAAAAGAAGCAAACCCAGCTTACGAACCGATCGTTAAGAAGCTGAGCGAAATCAAAGAACCAAGTAAGACACTGTAAAGGTTGTATAAAAACGAAACTCAGCCCATACATAATATACATACTTGTGAAACACAATGATGACATGGGAACACCAGAAAAGGTGCTACCTTCTAATGCTATCGACAGCTTTCCTCAGTGTGTAACCTATCAAGGCAGTGCCTTCTCTTCTCACCATTCATTCCATTGGCACTTCTCTGGTTCTATTCATAGATTCCACTGTGGTTATTTTTCCATAAATAATGGAGGAAACCTGAGTTATGTGAACAGTAAATAAAGAAATAGATATTGGTAACTAACAGGCATTCGTTGGACAAGAAAGTGGACACCAGACAAAAAGAAGGAAAATATAAGTTTTAGGCTTACCGGGACTCGAACACAGGACTAACCAAATGGCGCCATCGCCTTGCTGTGAAAGAGGTGCAAAATTGGCTGAGCGTCCTTTCCCAATCTACCTTTACAGCAAGGCGATTGCGCCGTTTGGTTGGTCCTAGGTTCGATTCCCGGTAAGCCTATCACTTATATTTTCTTTTCTGTTGTCAGGTGTCATCCTTTATGTCCAACGAGTGCCCAATTCTTAACCCTTCGAAAATAAAGTTTGTTCGTTCGTTTGATTTAGTTCCAGAGTTTCAGCTTTATTGAGCACTCTTATTTGCCCGTGTATTACCGGGGCCGTCGGCGTCTGTGGCCTAATGAATATGAACGCAGTTTCATAATCCAGATATACCAGGTTCGAAACCTGCTGCAGGCGGTTTGGTAGCAGACCGCTTTGTGTGGATTTTTAACAATGGTATAAGCGCCGTACCGTTCAGAAAGCAATGGCAAACTACTGAATGAAAAAAATTGCCTAGAAAAATCACAAACAGCCAATAAAAGCTGCGGTTGATTGCCACGTCCTATAAAGGATAAGCAACTAACTTTATTACCGGGGCCAGAAGGAGCTGTAAAGAATAGTAACAACGAAACATACCATGTATGTCGTAAAAAGCAGCTAAGGTGGGTTGGACAAGGGGCCAGTTACACCATCCTGTAGAAATTGTAAACCAAAAAAAAAAAAAGAAAGAAAAAACTTCAGCTACATATATCTTGGCAGCAATATAGACAGAGACAGAGATGGGTGAAAAGGGCGTGCTAAAAGAAAAGTAGCAAACTCCTTAATTATAAAAAAAAAAAAAAAACAGTTGGAAGGACAGACAGCTATCCTACATATACCACTCACGTCTGTTGTTTTTCTGTTGTCTAGTTTTCTACTTCTTTATTTCCTTCGAGTGCTTGAAAAACATACCTTTATGTTTGTCTAATATGTATTTACTGTTTACAGGCCTCGGGTTTCCCTTCCTTATGTGTTATAAATGTTTATACAATCCCAGCTTTTTCTGTCAGTGCGTAACGCTAAGGGGTGCAACTTTGGTTGAAAGTTAGACATTAATTGTATGTTTCCCTTATATGTACTCTCCCGAAAATAGTAACACTAACCAAAGAAGAATGCGCAAATGACGGTGTGCACAAAAATACAAGGTATTTATAGAATGTGTGATCCCATATACAGACATTGGGATCCTTGCTGCTGCTACGTAGTTCGTGTACTGTGGTGATGCACAGTGGTTTTGTTTTTAATACTTTTGAATAACTAAAATTGCCGTTTGGTATTGCTGCTTTTAAATTTAATTCCCGTCTTATGACGGGCTATTACACTAGTATCAAAATAAGAATACAAAAGGTTGGGTGGAGGGGGGAGCTTTCATTGAAGATATGAGAAGACGCTAGCTGTTGATAGTAAACACATTGTGGAAAGATGTTGATAGTACACACACTGTGGAAAGATGTTGATAGTACACACACTGTGGAAAGATGTTGATAGTACACATAATGACACTGTGAAAAGATGTTGATAGTACACACACTGTGGAAAGATGTTGATAGTACACGCAATGACACTGTGGAAAGATGTTGATAGTACACACAATGACACTGTGGAAAGATGTTGATAGTACACACACTATGGAAAGATGTTGATAGTACACACAATGACACTGTGGAAAGATGTTGAAAGTACACACACTGTGGAAAGATGTTGATAGTACACACACTGTGGAAAGATGTTGATAGTACAAACAATGACACTGTGGAAAGATGTTGATAGTATACACATTGTGGAAAGATGTTGATAGTATCACCAGGCAGTCCTTGTTCCGGAATCCCCCGGGTAAGAGAGATACACGGAGACAGAAGAATCCACAGAGAAGAGAACTGGAGACAAACATGAACGGAATGAGGAGGATAAGAAAAGAGTTTGAGCCTTATCTGCTTGGTAGAGGAAGGCTTGGCTTATGTTTGTTGAAGGTGGATGCGGGGAGGGGATGATACTGACGAGCAGGAGGAAGAGGATGTGGAGAAGCAACAAAATGATGATGATGATGATGATGATGATGATGACGACGATGACGACGCGGAGGATAAAGAGGAGCAGGATGAGGAGAAGCAGCAGGAAGATGATGATCATAATGATGATGACCATAATGATGATGATCATAATGATGATGATGATGACCATGATGATGATGATCATAACGATGATGATGATGATAACCATAATGATGATGACCATAATGATGATGACCATAATGATGATGATGATAATGATGATGATCATAAGGATGATGATGATGACCATAATGATGATGATCATAATGATGATGATCAAAATTATGATGATCATAATGTTGATGATGACCATAATGATGATGATGATGATGATCATAATGATGATGATGATGACCATAATGACATTGACGACGATGATGAGGAGGAGGAGCAGGATAATAAGCAGCAGCATGATTATGATGACGAAGGCGGCGACGATGATGACGGCGACGATTATGATGATGAAGGCGACGATGGTGGCGACGACGACTATGAAGATATTTTGCTTTCCTAGCATAGAGTTGATATGACTTGAACATTAACCATTTACAGTTGTACGTCCGATGTGACATTCAGGAAGTTTACAACTGTTGCTTCAACGATTTAGTGTCAACAACGTGCTTCCATCCCACATCTGATCAGTTAATCTAACTATATTCTATCTTTAGATTCCACAGCCAGTTTCACAGCAATGCCTCTGTCTGACATCTTACCTGCTGACTTCAACGAGTTTTACCGCTATGAAGGAAGTTTGACAACACCACTCTGCAACGAGACTGTCATGTGGACAGTCTTTCGGAATGCTATCAAAATCTCGGAAGCTCAGGTCTGTTTAGTTTATGTGCAGCAAGGTTGCCACTCAAGTTCTAGAGATAAACCCAGATTTTCTTCTTAAAAAACCCAGAAATACCCAGATTATTTTATGCCTCAAATACACGGGATAGACGATGCTTACACAATCTTTTAGTGCAACTTTAGCACAAATAAGCTGTGTGCTACCAATTTTTATTTCTTCTTTTTTTTTATTACCAAAAATTCACAATTATATAAAAATGATTTTATAAACACCCCAATACATAAACTCTTGAAAATTAGATATTTTAACAGTAACATACTTACAGTAGTTACATTAACAAAATGTTCCTCAAATAAAATATAAAATGTTAGTTGTAACTTGTTACTGTTGAAAATTGTCACGTGTCAGCGACTCAACATCCATGTCGACAACTTCTCCTTCGTCAAGATCGTATGCACGAATTGACAACGTGGAATCTTGATTGTGGAGTTCCAAAATCTTTGCATATCTCTGTCGACAACGTCCTTCACGCACATCTTCAACCACGCTTTTACTAGGATTAAACTTATGACAAACTCCAATCCTTCAGTTCGCTGTCTGTTAGCCTATCCTCACAAAAAGCCTGCTGATACATGGATTCACTTTTTTACGTAGTGGCTTGTGTGTCGTCATGCTGCTACAACTATCTAGCGTACCTTCATCGTCGCTCATTTTATAATTTTATAATAACAAAAAAAAAAAAAAAAAAAAAAAAAAAAAAAAAAAAAAAACAAACCAATATGCTGTTTATCCACTTAAGTCTAATATTTAAAAAGAATACTTTAAAACACATCGCAAAAATGACTGAGTATTTTAGATGACAGCCATTAACAGAATAACACGAAATAGATAGTTGATGTAAACGAGTCAAAACACAACGTCATTGATGTGGTTAAAAAGAAGAATTAAATTTAAGTGGAATAAAATTTATTGCACATAATTTTTTTACATTTAATTATAATATAAATATAATATATAATGCTCAGTGCACAGAATATACATACATTGTAAATGTCAATTGTCAAATATAAAAAGTAGTTGCTTATCCTTTACAGGACGTGACAATCAACCCCAGCTTTTATTGACTGTTTGTGGTTTTTCTAGGCAATTTTTTCATTCAGTAGTTTGCCATTGCTTTCTGAACGGTACGGCGCTTATACCATTGTTAAAAATCCACACAAAGCGATCTGGTACCAAACCGCCCGCAGCAGGTTTCGAACCTGGTATATCTGGATTATGAAACTGCGTTCATATCCATTAGGCCACAGAAGCCGACATTGTCTAATATACCCAGATTAATGCAGATTTGGAAAAACAAAACCCAGATACCCAGACGTAAGCCAAAAAACCCAGATGTAGTAAAAAATATCCAGCTGTGGCAACACTGATGTGCAGTATACGGGGTGATTAAAACATCACTTCCTCTATATCCTCAGTTGTACCTACTGGATAGACACGAAACAAATATCAAAACAATGAACTATATCTGTATTTTGACACAGATGTTTTGTTATCCTCCAAGAAATACAAGTTAAAAAAAAAAAAAACGAATATTAAATTCTAGAATGGCAAATAAGCTGACGTTGCAAAAACAAACTCCTGTATTTCTCGCGAGCGCTTGAAATATACCTTTATGCGTATAATATTTATGTATTTACAGAAAAAAGTAGTAGTTTGCTACGTAATCATGTTTTAAACAAATCAAGTTTTAAGCTGAGTTCTAATGTTAGTTTGACATAGCATTAAGAGTGATAAAATGGCAGTTAATTGTCTTTGTTTTGATATTGTTTCATGTAAATTAGTTAGTTCGAAATGAAGAAATAATAATTTAAAAACAGGAAGTGATTTATCATTACCGTATTCATCTGTTGATAAGTGAATGTGTGTTATGGTATCAAGAAGTTATAGACTTTCATACGTGGGTTTTTGTGCAGACTTGGATTTAAATTGTATGACAAGGTAGGTCACCGATATAGAATTAATAAGAATCAAACGTGGTCACCAATGTAGAATTGATGACAAGAGTCAGAAAAGGCCACCAATGTTGAATAACACAGCCCGACAAAAAAAAAAAAAAAAATTTTTGTGCTTAACATTTTACTCTTGATTGTACATAAATGAGGCCTGCTCAATCCAAATATCACATTTACTTGTCTGTAGCAGCTCTAGTTTTTGAGATACAGACATTTTTGTATTTCATTAATACAGGGTGACCCAAAAAAAAAAAAAAAGGGCCCGTACGCGCACTTTTTGTCAGCGCGTGGGCCCGTTTTTTTTTGGGTCACCCTGTATTATTACAATATTTTCTATATAAGGCTATGTAAAAAAAACTATTGCTGGTTAGTCCTTTACAAAAGAAAACTGCTTGTTTACTCTGAGTTTCAGTTTTCCAAGAATCTTCCCAGAATTGCCTTTTTTAGATTTTAAGCCACTGCATGCATGTTAGTATGCTACTTATTTTATTACACTTCTAACAGAGAATGGCATCATCTTCAAGAAGAGCATGTTTTCTTTCACCGCATTTATTTTGTTATATTTGTGGAGAGTACACTTTCAAAGAAGAACATATGAAGCATATTACTGTTTTTGTGAAAAAGGCATACTTTTCTTACTTTAAAGTAAAACTAGGTGATGTTGTCTTGGGCTCCTCATATTGTTTGCAAAACATGTGTTGAACACCTGCGGCAGTGGACTTGTAGGAAAAGAAAATGTTTAAAATTTGGAATTCCAATGGTTTGGAGAGAGCCCAAGAACCACTATGATGACTGTTATTTCTGTGTTGTGAATATTGAGGGAATTAATGGAAAAAATCACAAAAAGTGGAAATATCCAGATTTAGATTCTGCTAGGCGACCTGTTCCACACGGAGATGACATACCAATTCCAACTTTCAGTCAGATTTCGGATTCCCTGCTAGAAGTTGAGACAGCAGTGGCATGTGGAACGACAAGTGACAGTGATAGTGATTTCGAAGATGATTTTTTTAGATGCTCAACGCTTCGACCAGCTTGAACTAAATGATCTAATCCGAGATCTATATTTCTCCAAGGAATCTTCAGAACTTTTGGCTTCAAGATTGAAAGAAAAAAAAATACTGACTCCTGAAACAAAGGTTACATTTTATCGCAGCAGAGAGCAAGGTTTTATTCCATTCTTTTGTAAAGAAAACAACCTTGTGTTTTGTACTAATGTAGGAGGTCTTGTTAACAAAATGGGTGTAAGTTATACACCAGATGAGTGGCGACTTTTCATTGACAGCTCTAAAAGAAGTTTGAATGGTGTTCTCTTACACAATGGTACCAAATATGGCTCAATTCCAATTGCTCATTCTACTACAATGAAGGAGGAGTATGCTACAATAAGCACAGTTCTGGAAAAATTGAAGTATTTAGAACATAATTGGATGGTTTGTGTAGATCTTAAAATGATGAACTTCTTGCTTGGCCAGCAAATGGGATTCACCAAATATCCATGCTTTATATGTTTGTGGGATAGCAGGGCAAAAGATATGCACTGGACAAAGAAACAGTGGCCGTTGAGGGATGAATTTAAAGTTGGAGAAAAAAATATTGTCAATAAGCCTCTCATTGATCGAAAAAGAGTTCTACTGCCACCATTACATATAAAGCTTGGCTTGATGAAGCAATTTGTTAAGGCACTGAACAAAGATGGTACCTGTTTTAATTACTTATGCAGAAAGTTTCCAGAATTGAGCATAGACAAACTTAAAGCTGGAATTTTTGATGGACCTCAAATTAGAAAGTTAATAAACGATCCAAATTTTATTGATTCCATGAACAAAACAGAGTCCACAGCCTGGTCATCATTTGTTTTAGTTGTGCAAAACTTTCTGGGTAACTTTAAAGCAGACAATTATTCTGAATTTGTTGGAAACATGCTGTCGAGTTTTTGTGAACTTGGATGTAACATGAGCATACAATTGCACTACCTCCATAACCATTTACATTTATTTCCAGAGAATCTTGGCGACTTTAGTGAGGAGCAAGGTGAAAGATTTCACCAAGATATAAAAACAATGGAAGAGAGATACCAGGGACTTTGGGATGCCCACATGATGGCAGATTACTGTTGGACGCTTAAGCGTGACTGTCCGGGCATATCACATTCCAGGAAGTCCTCGAAAAGATCCTTTTTGCGTGTTGACTAAACAAGTGCTAGTGATAAAGTTTTATTACATTTTTGGTAATATATGCACAGTAATTACATATAATATGAATGCAGACTAAAGTCAAAATGCCACTAATAGCTCCTAACTCTAGGATTGTACATAACAATTGCCCTACTAATATGGTCATTCTTAGTTATCTCAAAAACTAGAGCTGATAGAAAAAATCTGATTACATTTTTGGAATCAGCAACCCAAAATTACCCAAGAACAGCTATAAAATTTAAGGCACCAAAATGTGTGTATACCAGTGTAATTGTTGACAAGAATAAAACGTGGCCACCAATGTAGAATAATTGTTGGCAAGAATCAAACAAGGCCACCAATGTAGAATACATGATGACAATGATCAGACAAGGTCACCAATGTAGAATGATGACAAGAATCAGACAAGGTCAACAATGTAGAATAACACTGGTATACACACATTTTGGTGCCTTAAATTGTATAGCTGTTCTTGGGTAATTTTGGGTTGCTGATTCCAAAAATGTAATCAGATTTTTTCTATCAGCTCTAGTTTTTGAGATAACTAAGAATGACCATATTAGTAGGGCAATTGTTATGTACAATCCTAGAGTTAGGTGCTATCAGTGGCATTTTGACTTTAGTCTGCATTCATATTATATGTAATTACTGTGCATATATTACCAAAAATGTAATAAAACTTTATCACTAGCACTTGTTTAGTCAACACGCAAAAAGGATCTTTTCGAGGACTTCCTGGAATGTGATATGCCCGGACAGTCACGCTTAAGGGTCCAACAGTAATCTGCCTTCATGTGGGCATCCCAAAGTCCCTGGTATCTCTCTTCCATTGTTTTTATATCTTGGTGAAATCTTTCACCTTGCTCCTCACTAAAGTCGCCAAGATTCTCCGGAAATAAATGTAAATGGTTATGGAGGTAGTGCAATTTTATGCTCATGTTGCATCCAAGTTCACAAAACTCGACAGCATGTTTCCAACAAATTCAGAATAATTGTCTGCTTTAAAGTTACCCAGAAAGTTTTGCACAACTAAAACAAATGATGACCAGGCTGTGGATTCTGTTTTGTTCATGGAATCAATAAAATTTGGATCGTTTATTAACTTTCTAATTTGAGGTCCATCAAAAATTCCAGCTTTAAGTTTGTCTATGCTCAATTCTGGAAACTTTCTGCATAAGTAATTAAAACAGGTACCATCTTTGTTCAGTGCCTTAACAAATTGCTTCATCAAGCCAAGCTTTATATGTAATGGTGGCAGTAGAACTCTTTTTCGATCAATGAGAGGCTTATTGACAATATTTTTTTCTCCAACTTTAAATTCATCCCTCAACGGCCACTGTTTCTTTGTTCAGTGCATATCTTTTGCCCTGCTATCTTACAAACGATTAAAGCATGGATATTTGGTGAATCCCATTTGCTGGCCAAGCAAGAAGTTCATCATTTTAAGATCTACACAAACCATCCAGTTATGTTCTAAATACTTCAATTTTTCCAGAACTGTGCTTATTGTAGCATACTCCTCCTTCATTGTAGTAGAATGAGCAATTGGAATTGAGCCATATTTGTTACCATTGTGTAAGAGAATACCATTCAAACTTCTTTTAGAGCTGTCAATAAAAAGTCGCCACTCATCTGGTATATAACTTACACCCATTTTGTTAACAAGACCTCCTACATTAGTACAAAACATAAGGTTGTTTTCTTTACAAAAGAATGAAATAAAACCTTGCTCTCTGCTGCGATAAAATGTAACCTTTGTTTCAGCAGTCAGTAATTTTTTTTCTTTCAATCTTGAAGCCAAAAGTTCTGAAGATTCCTTGGAGAGATATAGATCTCGGATTAGATCACTTAGTTAAAGCTGGTCGAAGCGTTGAGCATCTGAAAAATCCTCTTCGAAATCACTATCACTGTCACTTGTCGTTCCACATGCCACTGCTGTCTCATCTTCTAGCAGGGAATCCGAAATCTGACTGAAAGTTGGAATTGGTATGTCATCTCCGTGTGGAACAGGTCGCCTAGCAGAATCTAAATCTGGATATTTCCACTTTTTGTTATTTTTTCCATTAATTCCCTTAATATTCACAACACATAAATAACAGTCATCTTAGTGGTTCTTGGGCTCTCTCCAAACCATTGGAATTCCAAGTTTTAAACATTTTCTTTTCCCACAAGTCCACTGTCGCAGGTGTTGAACACATGTTTTGCAAACAATATGAGGAGCCCAAGACTTGTCCTGGTCACCTACCTAGTTTTACTTTAAAGTAAGAAAAGTATGCCTTTTTCACAAAAACAGTAATATGCTTCCTATGTTCTTCTTTGAAAGTGTACTCTCCACAAATATAACAAGATAAATGCGGTGAAAGAAAACATGCTCTTCTTGAAGATGATGCCATTCTCTGTTAGAAGTGTAATAAAATAAGTAGCATACTAACATGCATGCAGTGGCTTAAAATCTAAATCGAGGAAGTTGAGGGGAACTGCGGTAAGACGTGGAGTACAATGGGTGGGTTTGAAAAAAAATCGAAAAAAGTTGATTCGTCTTACGAGGACAAAAGACAAAGAAAGTAGTCTACGTTACGGCCACAAGGCCTTCGTCAGGAAAAGAAAGAAAGTGAAGGCTAGATAGGAGACATAAGTAATTAAAAAATATAAAAATAAAAATAAAACCTAGGTACTTCCCTAAAGGCGAAGCATGGCTTTCCAGCCATGCTTCGCCTTTAGGGAAGTACCTAGGTTTTATTTTTATATTTCTTTAAGTTCTTATGTCTCCTATCTAGCCTTCACTTTCTTTCTTTTCCTGACGAAGGCCTTGTGGCCGTAACGTAGACTACTTTCTTTGTCTTTTGTCCTCGTAAGACGAATCACCTTTTTTCGATTTTTTTTCAAACCCACCCCTTAAAATCTAAAAAAGCCAATTCTGGGAAGATTCTTGGAAAACTGAAACTCAGAGTAAACAAGCAGTTTTCTTTTGTAAAGGACTAGACAGCAATAGATTTTTTTTACATAGCCTTATATAGAAAATATTGTAATAATACAGGGTGACCCAAAAAAATGCGCCCGCTCGCGCACACTAAGTGCGCGCGCGGGCCCGTTTTTTTTTTTTGGGGTCACCCTGTATTAATGAAATACAAAAATGTCTGTATCTCAAAAACTAGAGCTGCTACAGACAAGTAAATGTGATATTTGGATTGAGCAGGCCTCATTTATGTACAATCAAGAGTAAAATGTTTGGCACACAAAAATTTTCTGTGTGTGTAGGGCTGTGTAATTGATGACACGAATCAAACAAGGCCACCAGTGTATAATAAATGATGACAATGATCAGATAAGGTCACCAATGTATAATAATTGTTGACAAGAATCAGACAAAGCCACCGATGTAGAATAATTGATGAAAAGAATCAAACAAGGTCACCAAAGTAGAATTGATTACAAGAATCAGACAAGGCCACCAATGTAGAATTGATGGCAAGAATCAAACAAGGACACCAATGTAGAATAATTGTTGACAAGAATCAGACAAGGTCACTGTAAAGTTAAGATTTGTATAGGTCGATTTTCATACAGCAGAAATGTTACTGACTGGTATAGGTACCAATGTTATGGACTTGTGTGTTGACGATCTGCTTATGTAGTACTGCCACTAACACGTAACAAGGCTTGCCTCGCTCCAGTACAGTGTTAAGTTGTCCAGGTCAGGTTGCCAACTATTGGGGCGCTGACAAGGGGGATGTTGACACTAACTCAGACACCATGTATGGCTGTAAATGTGTAGTACTGGAGATGTGGAGGTGTTGACATCATGTGTGAGTGTAGGATACAGAAGACGCGAAGGTGTATATGATTCAGAGACTACACAATACATACATCTATCCACATGAAGAAGTCAATGACGTGTTGTGAACGACTGGTCACGTTACAAGCATTTAATATCGGACATAGACGACGTTACACTCACAGTCACTTCACATGGTTGCAGCATAGTTCATGGTAATAATAATAAAGATGGTGATGACATCTAGCATTCAAACATATAGAGCATCTATTACAACAGGACATTAACGGCCTGTCAGTTCGATGTTCTAGTTGTAATCTCATCCAGTTATGACTGACTGAACACGTCAGTTTCCCTGTAGACTAGCCGCACAGCAAAAGGTGGGCTTTCAAATATGCCTAACAATAACAATAAGGCTGCAATACAACTGGCATAATACGCCACGTACATCTTCTCTTGCTGAAAAATATTGGCCAAAATGGCGGGCCTCTATCTGTAACCAGCTATGTATTCCTCAAGGTAGGCATGATCATCCATGCACAAGTATTACCGCCAACCTGCGGTTTCCCTCAATGTATATGTATATCATCATCATTGGGCTTCGTTAAAAAAAAGTAGATAAATAGTCTTAGGATCGCTCCCTTGAGCACACCTAATGGATTCCGCATCAAAACAGTCTGTGAGCCATACTCACAGCCAAGTAGCCTTACAATGTTCTGCATACGATGCGTAAAGAGTAATAATAAAGTCTGTATTACCTTTAACAGAATCCAGGAATACACAATTACCAACTGTCGTCATCCCTCGACGAACAGAATATCTTTGTGGAAAACACTGACATTACAGTCACATCACAGGCTTAACTTCCCCAAGATAAGGTAGAGAAGAACTATGGACATCTTGTCCATCAGAACCCAAGATCTCAACTCCCCCATGGAAGTCTATCAGTTTTTTTCTCAAAAACTCTGCGCATGATCAGACAGCCCCGAACTGACTACTTCTAACCTTGTCTTAAGACAGGTCAACAACAATGAACGAAACAAAGGGAAGATAATCCCTAATCAACCTGTCACAGCAAAGTTAATACTTAGTTCTCTAACTTTGATCATACAAAAAAATATCAAATAGATTGACATTTATAACCCCGTCAAAAACGACAGCAACAGATTACCGCACCTTTCGTGTAAAAAAAACATGAAATTTTTTTTTTTGAAATAGCTCAATGAGTAAGATACCACACGCTCATAACGCATGAAAGATGCGTCGATGAAAGAACCAACCTAGTGTCAGGTTTAACCGCCGCACAAATAGAGCGTCTGGAGAGAACAAAAATCATCTCACAAAATAAGAGAAAACATTTTCTCTAAATATAAATACACGGGAAGGTACCATCAAAGAAAACTTAGTAGCTGGCGATGCTAACAAAAATTACATACATGTCAAATAATCATGTCATATCATAATTATAGAAATGGCAAATGATAACATAAATCCAGAAGTCATAGCCACATACAAATCTATCGAAGTACAATGCTATACTATCATCATATGTAATCGATGGACATGACCAAATTTATTAACGTCTTTATACGTAATCTGACAATAGAAATATATTATCTATCAAAAAGGGATTCCATCTCTGGAACAAAAGGATGCTGTATCCCGAAGGTCACAACATAAGCATCATCCAAAAAATAAGTAATGGCAACATATGGCATCATCAAGGTTCTCTCAAACGCTGCGTACCTGGTAAAAGTTTGCACTGAGAACAATATAAATGACACAATTAGTAACATGCTATAATTTACTATAGTCAATACAAAATTTATACATATTACATGTGGCCGTTTTAATTTTTTTTTTTTTTGACCTTTATATTATGTCAACCCAGCGCTCTCTGTTACACCAAAGATGGTAACAGGGAAAGAAAACGATTACTTTACAACTATATTGTGAAAACACATGTGTCAGTTATGATGTTAAAGAACAGACCTAAATCTAGAAATGTATCAGGAAATCTAGGACACCAGACTTAAGTGGAATCATGTGGGCATCTAGACAATATGTCTGCCATCACATTATCTGAACCACGGATAGCTCGAACCAAGAAATGAAACGGTTGAAGAGCAATAGCATATCGAGTAGATCTCGAGCTCTTCAAATCCTTATTCTGAATAGCTGTAAGAGCTTTTTGGTCGGTTTCCACAATGAAATGCGCGCCAAGAAGGAATCTTTGTAGCTTAAGAATGGACCAAACCATAGCTAACAATTCACGGTCTAGAACCGAATAGTTCCTTTCTGCCGCATTCAATGTCCTAGAGATATACATCACAGGATGCAGAGTTCCTGAATATTATTGCATTAGTGCCGCTCCAATCCCAGTGGAAGAGGCATCACTACGAAGAACAAAAGTCTTATCAGTAACAGGTAGCCTTAAGATAGGAGGGGATGAGAGCAAATTCTTAATCTGATCCAATGAAGATTGGCATTTTTGGGACCATTCTTCATAGTGATATACGATTTGCGATTTGTATTCTTATTCGGATCACCGTTTTTAGCGAGAAGAAAGTATTTATTTAAAGAAGGATCTTCTCCTTCCAGTTTCACAAACGAGTCATGCGAAATCACCAAGTGATCATCTTGGCTACAAACTTCCTTACCATCAGTAGGTGAAGTTGAAGGAATAAGAGCTTGTGCTCTTCTTACAACTGCATTGGCTGTTTGGATATTATTTTCTTCCCAAGCAGCAATTTGCTGCGGGGTGCATTCCTTAACCCCGTAAATATGACCGATTATAAGATCCACAATAGGATAAGGTAAAAGACACGCATGAACATCTCCCGTAAAGATGGGAGTAGCCATGTGAATAATAGCAGTAGGATACTTCTCCAAAGTGCCACCAAATGTCACACATTTGACCACTTTTCCTGTGGCACAGCAAGGATCTATCAGAGACTGCCTAACACCGATAGTGGTGCATCCAGAAACAAAAAGTACTGAGACTGGATTATCATTCACTAGATCTTTATGTAAGATGAGATATCCTCTCCCGTCATGCGCAGCTGTAGCAGGAAGTGCGGGAAGAGGATGAGCACAAATTAAGGTCGATACAGTAGAAGGCTCGAACAATGTTGAGCATTGGGGGCATTCGGCTGCTCTCCCAAAATCGAAAGCAGAACCAGTAATAGCATTAGAGCTCCTACTATCGTTTACTTGACTACAGGCTTCCTGAGACTCATGTTGTGTAGAGTTTGCCTGTTGATAATATTTTCTTTTGTTATGTCTAGGTCTGCCGCGATTATCATTTCCCCTGTAATTGTCATTATATTGCCTACTGTAATCATTATTCTGGTTTAAATCACGGTTTCCATAACCACCATCGTAATATTCATGACGGCGAGGATAATTATCTCGAGAAGAAAAGCTCGGACGGATAGTTTTTATTATGATAACCTTTGCGAAAGTGTCTATAATTATTAACCCCAAAATTACAAGGACTATTAGCTCGCCTCCAGTTCTTTGAAGAAGGACCATTATATGATGAATTACTTTGATTCTGAGTGTAATTCTGATTACTTTTCTTATTGAAATTTTGTTGAGCACCTTTAAATTTACGATTGAAATTAGGGCCATATGGTGTTGCTGAAGCAACTGGCAACCCTTCTTTCACTTTAGAATTACTAACCGTAGCATGGGGATGCGCAGTGACGTACTGGCAACAGTATTCCTCCATGTCTTTTATGTTTTTAGGTTTACGCTCATGAAGAAAAGGAAGAAAAGATTCGTTGACAGATGACATAACTTTGTTTCGAAGTAATAAGTCCATTAGGCCTTCATATTTTCTCAGCTTTAGACAGCTCAATCCAATGCGTGAATGTAAGACGTATCTTCGTAATAAAGTCAGAGAAACGTACTCCATTTTCTGGCAACACTGTAGTAAAACGAAGACGATAATCTTCTTCTTTTAGTTGATATCGTTTAAGCAATGCTGCTCTGAAAACATCATAGTTAGTCCTGTCATGTTCCTCTATTGCCATAAGAGTAGTTACTGGTTCACCTGTAAAATATTGCATCAGTTCTTTGGCATAATGTTCTTTTTTTATCTTATGCGTATCGCATAAAAATTGAAATCTATCCAGGTAATCCGTTATGTCGTCCTTTAGAGGATTGAAATGAGGTAATTTAAGCTTATTAGCAATCTCCTTTGTCGTACTCGAAGTTGCTTGAGAAGCACCCATATTCGTCAATTTTAATTTCTCTAACTCCAAAGTTAAGAGTTTCTCATCATGTTCCATTTTCTGTTTCTCTCTTCTTTCCTCGGGTTCTCTGTCTAATCTTTTATTTTCTATTTCAATTTGCTGTTTCCTCTCATCAGCTTCTGCTTCTCTTTTTTGTTTTTTCTCCTCTGCTTTTTGGGCCTTGTCATATAGAGCAAGAGCAAATTCTTCTAACTTTTCACCTGTCTTCCCAAGGGCTTTCCCTTGCTCAATAAAGAAGTCTAGTGTAGACATTCTGTCTAACTATGTGAGATCAGACCTGAAAAATAAACTACCTTATCCCACTTCAATGGGAGACAAGTCTGTAATACAAGACTTGTATACTTACTTCACTTTATTTCACTCTCTTTGAGAGACAAGTCTTAGTCAAAGACCTTGTATATTTACCTTGTTTCTGTATAATATTATCACCATCAATAACCTATATCTGAAAAGTGTATCATAAAAATAATAATAATAATCCCTGACCAAGTATAGAGTATAGACTGTGTATGACAACAATATATATAATATCAGTTAACAAAGACAAGCATATAAACAAACGAAAACATTCGCAGAAGTCAACAAATTATAAGGCGAAACTAAGGAAAAAATAATCACAAAGCATATGATGATAACTGCGATACGTAAACAAAACAAATGACACCACAGTGAATAAACATAAGGGTGTATAGAAATAAACAATAGAAAAGAGTAGGCAGACAAATACAAACAAATCAAATCAAAACCAAAGAACAGAGAAAATATGACAACAACAACGAAAAGGTACACTTCGTCACAACTAAACGTAAATAGCAACAAATGTCGCTTGCAAATTCCACAAAGGGAGATTTGAACGGTCCCTAAAGAACACTGTTATAAGACCTCTGTCACGTGGTATACCCTATAACAGACGCCGCCCAACCAAGAAACCCGCAGAAATACACACACTAATACCACAAGCAATGTAAACAAATAGCATATAATAGAATGTGTTACAAAGAAGGCTTAGCTACACACAATATAATGGCACAGTTTCCAAAAATAAACTGCCACTTATCTTAAAGTAACTTCCTGGCCTTTTTGTCAACACAGAAGTGCAATGCAAGAACAGCACTGATTGGTTGATTCACCGTCGATGGTCACCTCACGACGACAATATGAAATGGTCTTCCAACTCACAGTTACCACGTCCTTCTTGACAAGCAGTTGAGACCAGATGATCCAACACTGAATAGTCTGCAAACTGTAAAATGTAAACGCCAGCCGAATTGTTTACAATGATAGCTTGCCAGAGTAGAACTCCTATAGTAGAACGCTACTTCACTTCTATAGCAGCTGTGGTCCACGTAGCAATAACATGAAGATGCTAACGCCAGTTCCCGTAGCAGCTGTGGTCCATGTAGCACTATTATAGCAACGCTAACATCTGTATTTATCAATCTAGGTCAGCAGTCGTTGACCTATTTATCAATTTTCTGTGTAGTAGAAAACCCCAGGAATCTGGCCCACCAGAAATGTAAAGTTCAGATTTGTATAGGTCGATTTTCATACAGCAGAAATGTTACTGACTGGTATAGGTACCAATGTTATGGACTTGTGTGTTGACGATCTGCTTATGTAGTACTGCCACTAACACGTAACAAGGCTTGCCTCGCTCCAGTACAGTGTTAAGTTGTCCAGGTCAGGTTGCCAACTATTGGGGCGCTGACAAGGGGGATGTTGACACTAACTCAGACACCATGTATGGCTGTAAATGTGTAGTACTGGAGATGTGGAGGTGTTGACATCATGTGTGAGTGTAGGATACAGAAGACGCGAAGGTGTATATGATTCAGAGACTACACAATACATCCATCTATCCACATGAAGAAGTCAATGACGTGTTGTGAACGACTGGTCACGTTACAAGCATTTAATATCGGACATAGACGACGTTACACTCACAGTCACTTCACATGGTTGCAGCATAGTTCATGGTAATAATAATAAAGATGGTGATGACATCTAGCATTCAAACATATAGAGCATCTATTACAACAGGACATTAACGGCCTGTCAGTTCGATGTTCTAGTTGTAATCTCATCCAGTTATGACTGACTGAACACGTCAGTTTCCCTGTAGACTAGCCGCACAGCAAAAGGCGGGCTTTTAAATATGCCTAACAATAACAATAAGGCTGCAATACAATTGGCATAATACGCCACGTTCATCTTCTCTTGCTGAAAAATATTGGCCAAAATGGCGGGCCTCTATCTGTAACCAGCTATGTATTCCTCAAGGTAGGCATGATCATCCATGCACAAGTATTACCGCCAACCTGCGGTTTCCCTCAATGTATATATATATCATCATCATTAGGCTTCTGTTAAAACAAGTAGATAAATAGTCTTAGGATCGCTCCCTTGAGCACACCTAATGGATTCCGCATCAAAACAGTCTGTGAGCCATACTCACAGCCAAGTAGCCTTACAATGTTCTGCATACGATGCGTAAAGAGTAATAATAAAGTCTGTATTACCTTTAACAGAATCCAGGAATACACAATTACCAACTGTCGTCATCCCTCGACGAACAGAATATCTTTGTGGAAAACACTGACATTACAGTCACATCACAGGCTTAACTTCCCCAAGATAAGGTAGAGAAGAACTGTGGACATCTTGTCCATCAGAAACCAAGATCTCAACTCCCCCACGGAAGTCTATCAGTTTTTTTCTCAAAAACTGTGCGCATGAGCAGACAGCCCCGAACTGACTACTTCTAACCTTGTCTTAAGACAGGTCAACAACAATGAACGAAACAAAGGGAAGATAATCCCTAATCACCCTGTCACAGCAAAGTTAATACTTAGTTCTCTAACTTTGATCATACAAAAAAATATAAAATAGATTGACATTTATAACCCCGTCAAAAACGACAGCAACAGTCACCAATGTAGAATAATTGTTGACAAGAATCAAACAAGGCCACCAATGTAGAATACATGATGACAATGATCAGACAAGGTCACCAATGTAGAATAAATGATGACAAGAATCAGACAAGGTCAACAATGTAGAATAATTGATGACACGAATCAAACAAGGCCACCAGTGTATAATAAATGATGACAATGATCAGATAAGGTCACCAATGTAGAATAATTGTTGACAAGAATCAGACAAAGCCACCGATGTAGAATAATTGATGAAAAGAATCAAACAAGGTCAAAAAAGTAGAATTGATTACAAGAATCAGACAAGGCCACCAATGTAGAATTGATGGCAAGAATCAAACAAGGTCACCAATGTAGAATAATTGATGACAAGAATCAGACAAGGTCACCAATGTAGAATAATTGTTGACAAGAATCAGACAAGGTCACCAATGTAGAATAATTGTTGACAAGAATCAGACAAGGTCACCAATGTAGAATAATTGTTGACAAGAATCAGACAAGGTCAACGATGTAGAATAATTGATGACAAGAATCAAACGTGGTCACCAATGTAGAATAATTGATGACAAGAATCAGACAAGGTCACCAATGTAGAATAAGTGATGACAAAAATCACACAAGGTCACCGATGTAGAATAATTGATGACAATAATCAGACAAGGTCACCGATGTAGAATAATTGATGACAATAATCAGACGAGGTCACCAATGTAGAATAATTGATGACAAGAATCAGACAAGGTCACCGACGTAGAATAATTGATGACAAGAATCAGACGAGGTCGCCGATGTAGAATAATTGATGACAAGAATCAGACGAGGTCACCAATGTAGAATAATTGATGACAAGAATCAGACAAGGTCACCAATGTAGAATAAGTGATGACAAAAATCACACAAGGTCACCGATGTAGAATAATTGATGACAATAATCAGACAAGGTCACCGATGTAGAATAATTGATGACAATAATCAGACGAGGTCACCAATGTAGAATAATTGATGACAAGAATCAGACAAGGTCACCGATGTAGAATAATTTATGACATTAATCAGACAAGGTCACCGATGTAGAATAATTGATGACAAGAATCAGACGAGGTCACCAATGTAGAATAATTGATGACAAGAATCAGACAAGGTCACCAATGTAGAATAAGTGATGACAAAAATCACACAAGGTCACCGATGTAGAATAATTGATGACAATAATCAGACAAGGTCACCGATGTAGAATAATTGATGACAATAATCAGACAAGGTCACCGATGTAGAATAATTGATGACAAGAATCAGACAAGGTCACTGTAGTAGTGTTTTTGGTGGTGGATGACTACTACTTTGTGCTGATTCGCGAATGTAGTTAAGTTGTGTGGCGATCAGGCAACAGGAACACAAACAGGGCACGTCAACCAATGCCAGTGCCAAGTTAAGCACACTGGAACTCCTGGGTTACTTTACACACACGGTTTATTTAACAATAAACTTGGACGTACGTTGAGACGGACATATTACACATCCTCTGTCATTTGACGGTTAGCAGGTTAATAAACATGCAGCAATGTTAATATATAATATTGTTCAGAACGGTAGTCTCATGACAGTCATATTAATAAACATACGACAGGACATTGTAAATACAGCATCAATGTTCATGGATGATCAGCAAATTTAGATTGTGAGCTTGAACGACTTATAATTTTATAACGGCTGACCTCTCAAGGACAGACATACATCTTATGGTCATGAGGTATGCAATTCATCAAAGAAAGTCCCATCTTCAAATTGGCCTCATCAACAATATAAATATAGGATATCCCACCATTATAATTGAGGCATCATAGTAATCAGTGAACTTTAAATCCTAAGTCCACAATTTGATTGACCTCTCAACATATTGCCGTAATTCTGTAGGACGGCGAATAAATATATTTTATCTTTTGTATTTACTTTAGTAATACAGTTCTTTCAAGCGGCACATACTTGAAAGAATAACAGGCTGGATCCACAACTTCCCTTTATCTTGAATCCATTTCAGTACATCCTAACTGAATGTACTGACTAGATACATTATGACGAAAAATCGTCATATACATTTATATTCATTTGATTCAAAACTTACTGTGAAAATCTCACGGCGATAGCTTCCACTTGGAAGGCCGCATCCAATAGAAATCAACAGTTGTTTACCCCCAATCTGGGGCTCGAACGAACAGACCAACGTCTGATTTCTAAACCAGCCATTACATCTCTCTCTGAGGTCACTACGTCATCTAGTGTTTAGCAACAAAACGCAGAAATACTTACGCACAAATATGTCCGCTTCCGTGCGCGATGAATTCAAATTATAAATATATTCTTACCACATTTGTTGATGCGTACCCTCTTAACAGAAGTCAGACTCATGTCTACTTTACTACTGTTAAGGACCCAAAAGGACGCAACAGTCACCAATGTAGAATAATTGTTGACAAGAATCAGACAATGCCACCAATGTAGAATTCTTGACAAGAATAAGAAAAGGTCACCAATATAGAATAATTGATGACAAGAAAGTGACTTAGATGTTAATGCAGACATTCCACGAAAAGAAGAAATCATCACAGCTATCAAAGGGTTAAAAGCTGGAAAAGCGCGTGGTCACGACTATCTAAATGCTGAGTTATTCAAGGCAGACCCTGAACTAGCAGCAGAACTATTAGAACCACTATTTGCACAAGTCTGGGAAACTGAGACAACACCAACAGAGCGGAGTAAAGAAATAATTGTCAAACTGCCCAAGAAGGGCGACATTGCAGACTGCAATAACTGGAGAGGAATTACTCTCCTTTCAGTTCCCAGTAAAATACTAGGTAGGATAATCATCCAGAGAATTTCAAAAGCAGTTGACCATAAAATGAGGAAAGAACAAGCGGGTTTTAGAAAGAACAGAAGATGTGCAGATCATATATTTGCCCTCGGGAACATTATAGAGCAGTGCTCAGAATGGCAGAGACAGCTATACATAAACTTTGTTGATTTTGAAAAGGCTTTCGACAGCAAACACAGGTCCAGCCTGTGGAAAATACTGAGGGCTTATGGAATTCCCAGCTGCATTATTTCCATCATAAAAAAGCCTTATTCATGCAATGTTGGAGTGAGTAATTTAATTTTCGAAGTGAAAACAGGAGTTCGACAGGGATACCACTTATCAACAACATTATTTTTGACAGCCATAGATTGGGTGATGTGCCAGGCAACAGAGGGCAGTCCAAGAGGAATTAGATGGACAACGTTTTCCACACTGGAAGACCTGGAATATGCAGATGACATTGCACTACTCGAGCATTCACATCAACACATCCAAGAAAAACCGATAGACTGAATAAGTATGGCCAGCAGGTTGGTCTGAACATCAATCTGAAGAAGACAAAGGTCATGACACTAAATGTGGGCAATCCTGAGCCAATAACAATAAGGAACCAAACGTTAGAACAGACAGACACATTTACTTACTTAGGATGCATAGTAACACCTGACTGTGGAACAAGCAAGGACATTAGCAACAGAATGAATAAAGCGAGAACAGCCTTTGCTAGTTTCAACAACATTTGGAAGTCTTCCCAATACAGCACAAACACCAAATTAAGACTGTATGAGAGCTGTGTACTTTCTGTGCTTCTCTATGATGCGGAATGCTGGAGAGTAACAGAGAAGGAAATGTCGAAACTGTCCTCCTTCCACACAATCTGCCTAAGGAAAATTCTCCGAATCTTTTGGCCAAACATCAGCAACCAAGAACTACTTATTCAGAGTAACCAGGAGGACATGCACACCATCATAGCTGGCAGACGCTGGAGTTGGGTTGGTCACGTCCTCAGAAGGGACCTTGATACCATCACAAGAACAGCTAAGCTATGGACCCCCAAGGGAAAGCGAAGGAGAGGCCGACCAAAAAACAACGAGGCGGAGAATAGTGGAGGGCGAGATGCAAAGAATGAACCAGAGTTGGGGCACTGTACGAAGGATGGCCGTCGACCGAGCAAAGTGGAATCAATTTGTTACTGCCCTACAAGACACCACCAGGCGTGACGGCCACTGACTGCTTTAACGGTTGGTGGCTATGGATCAAATAAGAAGAAGAAGATGACAAGAATCAAACAAGGTCACCAGTGTATAATTGATGACAAGAATCAGAAAAGGCCAACAATGTATAATTAATGACAAGATTCAGACAAGGTCACCTATGTAGAATAATTGAAGAAAATAAACAGACAAGGTAACCAATGTATAATGGATGACACGAATCAGACAATGTCACCAATGTAGAATTGATGACATAAATCAGACACGGTCACCAATGTTTAATTGTTGTCAAGAATCAGAAAAGGCCAACAATGTAGAATTGACGACATGAATCAGACAAGGCCACTAATGTATGATTGATGACAAGAATCAGACAATGCCACCAATGTAGAATTATTGACAAGAACAAGACAAGGACATCAATTTAGAATTGATGACAAGAATCAGACAAGATCACCAATGTAGAATAATTGATGACAAGGATCAGACAAGATCACCAATGTAGAATAATTGATGACAAGAATCAGACAAGGTCACCAATGTAGAACTGATGACAAGAATCAGACAGGTGTCAAGAAGGCGCTGACACTGGATAGGACACAGACTGAGGAAACCTGCTGATACAAAACAACCCTTTTTCTCTGAAATCCCAGAGGTTATAGAGGTGAAGCAGACCGAGAAACACAAAGAAAAAGAGAAATGAAAGAGTAAAATAGACACGGAAAGACCCGTAGCGGATGGCACATGGCACTAGGATTTGGTTTGAAGTCCTAGCTCCTTGGGGATTAGAAGGATTTTAATGATGATGATGATGGGATTGGGATGACAATGGAAATGATAATGGGGATGATGAAGGGGTTGATGATGGGGATGTTGATGGGGATGATGATGATGGGAATTATGATGATGAAAGGGATGATGATGAAGGGGATGATGATGATGGGGATGGGATGATGATGATGGAAATGATGATGATGAAAGGGATAATGATGAAGGGGATGATGATGATGGGGATGATGATGGGAATGGTGATGGATGGATGGATGATGTTTGTGTACATCTATGTATGCCATATGTAACGCATTGCGTATAATAAATGTGAGGTATTCCACATACAGGCTACAGACTTTCACAAACGGGTGTTAGTGTAGAATGGAAGGATTGACATCCTATCCATCGCCGGAGTTTTCGTCCTTATCTCATGTTCCACTGGCACTTGACCGGTTCTTGTCCTCTGTTCAACATTAGTGATCTTGTCATACCACTTCAATGCTTCCATTCTACGCGAGCATCAATTTAAGGAAGTCTGTAGCTTTTTGGCTGTTGTCTATTGTTGATCTATGTGGTTAGGAGCCATACAGCAGGCCTGTTTTGACATTTTAACGGAAGAATCATTAGATGTAACTTACATTATAATCATCCACAGCTGAATACATTCCGCTCGTTGAAGTCATCGGACATCGATCCATACACTGGCAATAACATCCCACTTGTTGACAACTACCGACTACCACAGAACATCAACAACCGAGTCGTCCAGGCCAACTTCATCATTGGTCGCAGCAACGCCAGCACAGTATCCATAAGCAGCGCCCTTCTCATCATCTCCATTCTCATCATCTCCCTTGTAACAGTGTTACGAAGGCCTGCTTTTGGCGGTTTTAACTGACTGTAAAGATGTCGCGTTTAAAACATAAGCTTTTAAAAGGATAACTGTTAATATTAGAAAAACAGTGTCATGTGACGAAGTTTAAGAATGTATTTTGTCTGTAAGTTTGAATTGTTTTTATTTTATATGACTGCCTGTACGATCTTCTTCTTCAAATAGGCAATCATGTCTATCCATACTTCCTGTCTTCAGTTCTGTTTATAAGTTATGTTGTTGTTGTTGTTGTTGTTGTCTTCTGTCTATGCCTTGATGTCAAACTGTCCAGTATCATTTCTATTAGTCATCCACTACCTATTTTTCCTTCAACTTGTCCTGTTGTCACGACATGTTCCAGCTTTTTTCTCACAATGTGCCCACAGAAAAGGGACTGCTTCCTTCAAACATGAAGAACAAACTTCTTTGCGCGTTTGCCTCTTTCATGACATCCACATTAATCTATTTAGTTGTCCATGATATTTTCAACATTCATCTAAATAAAACCGAATCTCTGTGACCTCTGGTGCTTTTTCTACTTTCTGCTAGTTGTCCACGGCTGCTTTCCACCCTACCCTACTCTTCAGCTCTGAGATGCACCTTCCATCCGATATTACTTTTAACGTACCTAGGTTTTCAATCAATCAATACCCTTTAGCTCCCCAAGGAGCATAGGCCTTCAACAAACACATGCCAAGTCTTCCTGTCCTGTGCCATCCGCTCAAGTTCTTTCCATGTTTTCCTCTTCATTTTTACCTCTGTTTCCAGTTCTCTTCTCCATGTGTTTTTCGGTCTACCTCTGCCTCTCTTTCCATGTGGATTCCAGAACAAGGACTGCCTTGTAATGCTATCAACAGGTTTCCTCAATGTGTGGCCTATCCAACGTCAGCGTCTTCTTCTCAGCTCTTGTTCCACTGGCACTTGTCTGGTTCTTGTCATCAATTCCACATTTGTGACTTTGTCATACCATTTCAGGCCTTCTATTCTACGCAAGCACGCGTTTATAAAAAGTCTGTAGCTTTTTGGTTGGTGTTTTTGTTGTTCTCCATGTCTTAGAGCCATACAATAGGGCTTACTTGACATTTGAGTTGAAGATTCTTATTTTCGTGTTGAACTTGATTTCTCTTGTTCTCCATATGTTTCCCAATGCAATGAAAGCTCCTCTTGCTTTTTTGTATTCTTATTTTGATATCACTGTCTGTCCCTCCAACTTTGTCTATATTACTTCCATACCTAGGTTTTGAATATATTGATTTGTTTTAAAATTGTTCCATTTAATCTGACAGTGTAGTCTAGAGAAGTAATTCTCTTCCATAGGATTGTACGATAAAATGATTAAGTAACCAACTAAAATAAATAGTTGTTAATCGGTGCTGATATAGACACGTTCCTTTTATCGATATTTTATTTAGTTGGAACTAAGACAATCTTTCGGAGGGTTAGAAAATTCTTTGTGTATCTTTTAGATCAGACCTGCACAACTCGTCTAAGGGGGAGAGCCATATTACTCCGAAAGATTTAGATGTTCAGTCTTTCATTACAATACCAGATCCCCCCCCCCCCCCCCGCTCCATGTGTATCACAGGATTTCAGCTAATTCACGCTAAACTTTCCTGTCCCTTTCAATGTATATCCATTTGTTATCTATCTCTTAAATGTATGTCTCAAATTTGCTTCTCCATGTGTGAGGGTATATATCTAAATTCTTAAAAGAGACTATCTCTCTTAGTCGAGTATATACATCACATTTTGTGTGGTTTCATCTGTGTGTGAGTAAATATATATGTAAGATTGTGAGACCTAATTATGTGAGTAAATGTATGTGTAAAACTGCATGAGGGACAATCTCTGAGTATGAAGATGTAAGTAAGAGATTGTATAGTCATCCGTGTGTGAGTTAATAGGACTGTGTTTCCTTCTATCTATTTGTGACTATACATGATTAAATTAATAAAAACTGAGGGCAATTAATGATCGCCTGTTAGAGACTGACACTGCAATCAATGAATTATCAAGGCCAAGACTGCTGGAATTTGGCATCAAACTTAATTAGGACCAGCAGTCATTGACGTATGAGAGGATGCATCCGGCGTGTATACAACCAGCGCGCAACAGGAACAAATAACATTCATACCTTTCGACATTTTTTTAGGCAGACTGAGCACCTATGGGTTTTCCCGGAGTGCAGTGACGTCGATTCTGATCAACAAGAACAATATAACTACGACAGTATGTGAATCTAGCTTTGTGTATGTGCGGGTTTGTTTTGCGTGAATATATACAACAAATAGGCATCCAACACATAAAGAAGAACTTATAATTTAAACGTCAAAACAGTTCTGTTGCACAGTTCTGACATTTGGCGAACAACAAAAGCGATAACTAAGAATGAACAAACTTCCGCCATTTAGTGCTTACACAGAAAAAGAGGACTGAAACAGTATGACAAGATCACACATTTGAAACTTATGGAAAGAACGAGGCACGTACCATTGCAAAAAGACTTAAGGAGAAGACTTTGATGTTAAATAGGACATATGTTGAGGAAACCAACAGATAACATTACAAGGCAGTGTTTTTGTTGTGAATCACCGGAGTATTTAGAAATAATGGGAGATTTTTTTTAATACATAGAAGAGAAATAGAGACACATTTAGAAAGAGTAAAGAACGCACATAAAGAGTGTCAGCGGATGGCACAAGACAGAAGATCGTACGTGAACTTACTGAAGACTTTTGCTACTCAGGAGCTGCATTGAATAGTAATAAGTGACTATCACCTAGTATGTGTGAGGGACAAATCTATTTTTTAAATTATAAACATCTAGTAAGCTATCTGTGTGTGAAATCTACAAGTATTCTCTTTAAGTTCTGAATTTTTATTCATTACTAAGATTGAGTTGCTGTAATGAACTCAGTAGATGTAGCTTATTTTCCTTTATTGTTCGGAGTTTCACAAAAGTCTGGTTTCATGTTAAAAAAATTTTTTTACTGTCATTTACACAGATGTTTAAACTGAGCCCTTTATGCATTCATACATACATTTATTCACCTTCGTATATTGTTCATAACTCGATACCACATGTTGTTATAAATTATTTCCAATCGTTTATAATTACTAATAATGATAACATTAACGTAATATTCCTTATGCGAACGGACTTTTGGGACACCTTGTTATAAGTGGTTTTTTTTCTTTACATAATTCACATCGAAAGGATGTATTAAAACTAGAGTTATGTTTTTCTGTAGTACTTAGACCTTATTTATTTATTTGAAACAAGGAAATGCAAACGTCGGCGGGCATTCATAAAAGAAATAAGGTACACAAAAGCATTTCGTTCCACGCACGCATCTAATCACTTCATTTCATGTTTTGCCCTCTGTACTTTATCTAAAAAAAAAACATTAGTCTAAAGTGCAAGAGAAAAAAGGCAGACGTAGTGTGAACAATATAATTGTATAGAATGCAGTATCAAAGTAAGTTGAGCACTTTTAGAACTAGTCCATTCAGTTTAGTAACCGAGTCCACTGAAAAAAGGTCCATGCAACTCGAAAGCAAAAAGCAGACGAGTCCAAGCAAAAACATACTTCCAGAAAATTAAAATAGCAACCAGAAAAGAAAAAAAAAGTCATTGTCAGTTCAATCAAGGAAGAATGTTTTAAAGTGTTTTATATTGTGAAGATCCTGTGACACGGGCGCTGATCACGGACAGTCAGTAAGCAAACATTATGAATCTTCCAGACATCAGAGACATGGTTTCAAAAAACAAAATTTGGTATGTCACGGACAGCTACAATGGTATCCTGAAAGAGGTCAACTTGCAAAATAAACTTTTTATAACTACGCGCACACAAATGAAGCTTGGAATAATCTCGGACATTTAAAATAAAAAGATTTAAAGCCATGATAATTTTCCATCATATTTCGCCAGTAAAAGACATCAATCTATCAATCCGTTGTTTACAAGTAGCACTGTGTCTCGCGGACAGGAAGTAAAATGCTTATAATTGTCTATAGCGTGTGTTTCCGTTATGACGTGCAATTTAATAATTCATTCATTCTGTAGAGGAAGAGATAACAGAGGACGCTAAAGACATGATTTCAACATATAACAATTCCCATTTTTATTTTATTGATTATTTTTTAGAGCGTAGGTTTCCAACAAATTTACGCCAAGCTTTCTTATCCCTGTCTCATTCCGTCAAAGTCTTTTCATATTTATTTTATCTCCTTCATATCTACCTTCTAGGGCTGGTGGCCTCATCGTGTAAAGCAGATTGTTATGTAAACCACTGCTGTAAGAGTATGTGAATACAAATGTGTAGGCTTCCTGCAAGAGGAGACAAGAGGCATCCCTGTCGCTTCCTGCAAGAGGAGACAAGAGGCATCCCTGTCGCTTCCTGCAAGAGGAGACAAGAGGCATCCCTGTCGCTTCCTGCAAGAGGGATAGGGGTAGCTGTAGTGGTGGTTCCATGCTCCACAGGAAGCGAAAAAGAAAAAGATGAAAATGTTATCCGCCTTCACGTTCATTCTCCATGTGTTATTGGGTTGACCTATTACCCTAGGCTTCCTAGCTCAGTGGTCCATGGTTCGATACCCAGATGAGGTGGAATTTATTTAGGCCCCAAACGGCTCCTGGGTCGACCCAGCCCCAATTAGGTACCAGAGAACTTCTGGGAAGGTTACGGCGGCCAGCGTCATGCTGGCCACATCACCCCTAGTGTGCCGATAGTCGAGAAAATATGGGCCTTACACCATATTTCCAATATGACTCACTGGACGTGTAACGTAATCCTTTATCTTTTTACCTATTACCCTTGCAGAAACCACTACTGCACAAGCAAACGAATGCGTTAGGATAGCTTCCCTGCAAGGATTAGGCAGGGGTGGCCCCATTCTCAATTGAGGACGAAAAGACAGATGAATGAATGATTACAAACAATTACTGTATCCTCGAACAAAAGTATTCTTACTGTTTGAATGGTTTCTTTATTTAAAAGAGAAGGGGACGAGTAGCCACACTTGTATGTTCTTCTTCTTCTTTGATCCTTAGCCGCCGACTGTCAAAGCGGTCAGTGGCCATCACGCCTGGAGGCGTCTTGTAGAGCAGCAACAAACTGCTTCCACTTTGTTCGGTCGGCGGCCATCCTTCGTATAGTGCCCCACCCAGCTCTGGTTCATTCTTTGCATCTCAGTCTCCACAGTTCTCCGCCAAGTTACAGTTGTATGTACACTTCCGTAAATATTGGCTATTCGTACCCCTGTCGCACAAAACATCTTTTATTGTCTATGTTAGAATAACATCAATTCCTGTATATCAGTGTTTTTATTGAAAATGTGTCACTTTTAGTTTTTAAGATAATGAATCTGTGGAGCCTAATTCACTAAACATTTTTAATCTATTACCCGTTTAAACACCATTTGTGTTCTTATAACCAAGAATTCACAAAAGACACATTTCTGTGTGACGGAACCACACTCGTATACAGAAATCAATTACATTTGTTTGTATAATATAATTTTCGGTTCTTGTGTGTTTATTCACCGGCAGATTAAAATTGCTGAAATGTTCAAGCCAAACCGAGCACCGTACTTTTTCTTCACTGAAAAAGGTAGTTTGTGGTTACATTGTCTGCTTTGTGGGGCATTTCAGTTGTCCATCCTTGCCTTTTGACATACGATGCTTCCTAAGTTCCCCCCCCCCCACCCGACAGTGAGCTCCCCCCTCCCCGTTTTTTGGGAGGGCAAGTTAAAAAAAAAATGCGTTCCTCGTGCATTCTTAGTTGACACGAACTGTGCGTACGCTTACGATAGACCCTTCACTGCCGCCCTCACCCCCCCCCCCGTATTTTTTTTAAGTATATAAACCAATAAAACGGTATTGAATCAGTTCTACAAGTTAACGGTACACAGGAAACAAGGGGCGTTTCGGGTTTTACCCTTCGTCAGCCACAGTTACAAACAGGTGACAAGGACAAGAAATACATTTTTTTTTAAAACACGCCTGCCGTTAATTTAAACAGTAAGGGTAGTCACGTAGCAGATTCTGCCGTAGAGGAGTGAAGTGTTATAGACTTCGATGCACTGGGTCCCAGCTTTAGGAGGTGGGGTGGCTTGTTCCCTTCCTCGCTGCCGTTGCCTTTTCTAACTCAAGATCAGAGTCAGGCACCCTTTTACAGCTGGTTAGACTGATGCGTGACACTACCAAGCTTTGAACCCGAAACCCGGTAACTTATTGCGGTAGTGGAGTGTTAGAGACTTCACCATACTAGGTCCAGCATCGAGAGGTGGGGAGACCAGTTTCCTTCCTCGCTGTCTTTTCCTTCCCTAACTCAAAGTTAAGTACCCATTTATAGCTAGGTAGGCTGGAGCTGTGTGCATTCAGACCCGCTAATATTAGGATGCATGTCAAAGTATACAAGACGTTGTAGCCTGGTAATACTCTCGAGAATCATCAAGTGCTACATATATTCTTCATCATTGTGTAGTTTAGAAACATGGACAATGAACAAGCAGTTAGAGGAAAGAATTGAGGCATTTGAGATGGGGATATATAGAGGAGTGGGGTGCGTCTCATGGATAGAGAGGAAAACAAATAAAGAGGTCACAGACAACCTAGGGATGAAAAGATAATTAATGACGGAGGTTAACATTAGACAGTAAAAAATATGGTGGCCTTGTAAAAAGACACAGCACCTTACTAAAGACCATAATAGAAGGCGGAGTTAAAGGCAAACGTGCAAGGGGAAGCTATTAGTGGAAATGTAACATCAAGAGATGGACAAGAAAGAGTCCATCACAATATCAAGAGAAAAGGCAGAAGACGCCGGAGAGCCATTGCAGCCGATCTAAGATATTGATATGTCTGATGATGATGATGAATAGTCTTGTTGTTCTCTCCCCCCCCCCGCTCCCCCCCCCCCCCAAAAAAAAAATTAATACATTTATTGACAATCATCTTAACAAGACAATTTCGAGAACTCACGTTAAATCGTTGAAAGTATTCAAAAAGAGACATGAAAATAGGTCATATATCTTTATCATCACTGCCCTACCTTTTTATGCTTAATACATTCATGTGCCATGGTATCACTGTATAAAACATAGCGTGTTTTGCTACGGCTTAACGACGTTCCTTAGACCTAAGGGTCTTTTGTATTTGGACATGCGCCCTAATATAACCGACTAGGTTGAACGGGACGCGCCTCGCCAAGATGAGGCAAAAATTTTACATTAAAAAAAAAATAAATAAAAAATATTCCATCCTACCTGCAAAAATGCATAATAGACTAACCCGCTACCCCTACCTGCGAAATGGACTAGCCCCGCGCAGGCGAAAAAAAAAAAAGAAAAAAACAATTGTAAGAAAAAAATTTAAGAAAAAGTACGGTGCTCGTTTTGGCTTCGAAATTTCAACAATTTTAATCTGCCAGTGAATAAACACACAAGAACTTAATTTTCTTATCACATATTCAATAAAGGCGAATAAATTGTGTTTGTCAGTGGTGTATTTAAAAGTGTTATCCCCTTACTGTTTAATATAATGTTACTACTACGAGGTTATTAACTCTTTAAGGACGAGAGGCCAGTATGTGGGGCCGATTTTTCCAGATGCTCGTGAAGGGAGACCAGTTTTTGGGGCCAATATAATTAAACTAGTTTGTTGTTTGATGTCCCAATTTTACATTTTATTAATCTTTAATCAGAACCTCTACACCTCACGGTAGAAGGGGGACGACTAAGTAAGTAAGTAAGTTAAATCAGTTTTCTTTAAAACTATGTATAACATTACCATACGTTCAAAAAACCTGGAAATAACCGACCTTTACACTTTAACAGTACATGAAAACTCAAAGCAACACAATATTACTTCCATCAAAAAGTGGGAAAACCCCTACGCTCTTTAAGAGTTAATCTGATTTTTTTATTTTATTTGGGATGAAAGAGAATTCATTGTGTAAGATTAGGAAAACTGCTTCCTAAGGCATAAAGTAAAAGGCAGCTGATTTGAAACTGTGCATAGGACTGGCAAATACAACATGTAATATAAATTACTACAGAAACCACCTTTGCAATATATATATATATATATATATATATATATATATATATATATATATATATATATATATATATATATATATATATATATATATATATATATATAAAACGGTATTGAATCAGTTTTACAAATAAACAGTGCACTTGCAAGAAGAGCATGGGAATGCTTTGTGCAAGCTTCTTACAAGGACACTATCTGTGGCGGTAATCCCATGTTCTGTAGTGAGCAAAAATTAAAAAAATTGAAGTTTTGATAAAACATAGGACAAAGAAATGGCACAAGCATTAAAATAACGGAAGTTACCATTGCTACTCTGATGAAATCAAGTCACATGTTTTAGATTATGTTAATTTGTGTGATATGTGTCATTAACAACTGTGGCGAGATGGATGGTGGTGTGACGAGTAGGGTGTATGTGGGTGTATGTAGAAGATCAGACAATACTCATAAACCGCTCGTCTAGCTCACTGTCTAAGAAGTAATACACCAACTCCAACAATCATATCAATCTCCATGAATATATTATTTCACCAATAAGTCACAATGGGCGCAAGGCCATTACAATCATTGGAGACATGACTAATCCCGAGTATTCTACAATCACTCTGATTCTCGGAATATCTAATGCCACAAAATAGGATACTTCATAAATCCACTGCACAACTCTGGCCCTCTACTCGCGCACTACTATAGACATCCACCCTTCTCTTCTCTACGCTCTTCGCTGTCTCCTGTCTACTCTCTACTCGCTCAACTCTCTACTGATCCAACACACTACTGTCTCAACACACATATCTCTCTCTCTCTCTCTCTCTCTCTCTCTCTCTCTCTCTGACCCCTTTCATTCGTATTCACCAAACACGTGAAAACCTTCCACACTCCACTGAGCTTCATTCACGCATAACTGTGGCTAACGGCTTTTCTTAAGCAATGCTCACAACATTGCTTGTAACTAAACTATTACAACTCAAGCATACCTAACTCACAACAACTCAAATGACTAATAACCTCTCGCTGGAGCATGGGAACATTCATACATGCAAAATACCCTCAAAACACTCCGTGACAGGTGGATAGAAAATTAGAAATTAGTTCCCAGAAATCATGAAGAGAACTGGTGAACTGTAGGTATGGAGGGTACAAGACAAGTCAGGTAGTTAACTGTACAGTTCTCGATGATAGCTGTAGGAAAAAACTGATAGGTAAGTCACCATCTCGCTATGCTCCAGGGTGTTATATAAATATGTGAGTGTAGCTTCTATTTATTCTCTACCAATTTTAAACTATTCATATTTCTTTGACAACACAACAAAATTAAAACTGGAAATTTAAATAATTCAATAACTGCAGTTATAATATTTTAATACACTTTATTGATTAATGATGTATAGTAAAAATGTAGCACCTTGGTATATCAATATCTTACAAGATTGCACATAATTTAACAAATTATATTGTCACTGTTTGGTCATTTTCATCATGTTATTGGCGTGGGCGTCATGGTTTGTGTTTTCACGATACGTTGCACTTAACTTGCTTGATACGTTGTAGTAGCTGACTTCCTTCGGTTGTTAAATCATCTGGACATTGATGAAGCCAAGCTTATGCCAGGAACAATTTTCCAGACCTAAAGGGCTGTTATATTTGGACATGTGCCCTAATATAACCGGATAGGTTGAACGGGACGCACCTCGCCAAAACGAGGCAATTTTTTTTTTTTTTTAAACTTTTATTTGTCATTCTTTCCACTTTATAAAATCAGGTACATTTTACATGAAATACAAGAAAGATACATTGAATATTACATATGAAACCTTTTGCGCACTCTCACTTCCATAGTGTACTTAAACAAGTTAAAAAAGTAAAAGAATAATTTGATAAACAAAATACATTTTAAAAAAAATTAAATAATAAATAATTAAGATTTTATATAAATTAACTGAATAACAAAGAAATTAAAAAGTTAATTTACTTTTAAAAAGGAATTTAAAAAATTAATTAAATTAATATGGTTTATAGCTAATAAAAATCCCGTTTAGTTCATAGTAATTTATATCTAGAAACTTACACTTGCTCACACTTTCGCATGTACACCTGAGCTACTGTTTAGAATCTCCGAAATGAGTCAAAACATTTGAGAAGAAACATGAAGAAGAGGAAAAAAAACGCACCTACATACCGATAAATACATTCACGTACATACCTACGTTCGCTCCGTTTTTATTTATTTTTTAAAATTAAATTGGATTTTATTTTATTTATTTATTTTTTTTTTTTTAAATCCTTTTACAATTTACCAACACCCGTACATTGTATAATGCTTATAAAATAAACACGTACTCTCACTCACTGGCACATTTGAAAGAAAGTTTCCAAATAAAAACCTTCACATACCCATTGAAACTTGCATTCAGAAAGCCAAAACATGGCTATAATTATTTAAACATATGTACAGTCAATTTTAGGTTGAAATTAGTTTCCTGCCCCCCCCCCCCCCTACCCTCAATCCCTTCAACCTTTGATATATTGTATTTTTTGTAAGAATAATTTTGAGAATAAGTGGGCGTTGTACTGTTTCCCTTCAAACACCGCGCAGTTCCTATAAATCCAGACTAAATATTTAAATTCCACTATCATGCTCAAAAGTTTCAGTTCTACTTGTTGTGTGCACTTTGGTAGGGAATTCAGCATGATAGCTCTATACATGTCTATACTGCGTGGAAAGTAGACCATCAATTCCTTTTTCAAAATTCCTATTGTAGGAGTGACTGTACTACAGTAAAAAAACAAATGATCTTCTGTCTCCTGTGTATTGGTATTACATAATTTGCATTTTGGGAGGTTCTTCCACTGTGCAACAAGTCTTTGCCTAATGGGTGTCAATGTTATATAATAATCTAAACGTGACTTCCTTTGCGGATGGAGCAAGTGGTAACTCGTGCAGGCTCTTAAAAATAGGTTGGTAATCAGTTATAAAATAATTGTACCCACGTTTTATCCTTGTCACTAATGAGGGTTCTTGTACACTAATAAGACTTCTGTAAATGGAACGTGTATTTTGTTGTAATAAAGGTGTGTTTCCTTGTATGCTCTGTATGCATTGTTTGTAGAACCGTGGTAAAGTGCCAAAATAATGAGGTTGATTGTTTTTGTAACGACATACGTTAGATAGTCTCAGACCAATATAATAATGAGCTAAAGGGTATTGTTCAGGATTTTTTACTATTTCTCCTATGTACTTGATTCTTAAAGCTTTTATTTTAGTTGCTATATCTTGTAAAGATACTCCCCCTTTATCTTTGGGTTGTATTAACGTTTTATGCTTTATACAGTGTAAGGTGTTGCGAAATAAAAAAGTTCTTATTAGTTTGTTTATTCCTGTAATAATTTCTTGAGGAATGATTTGAACATTTGCTATGTAAATCAATTTAGGTAGAATAAAAGTGTTGATTAAAACCGATCTTCCGAAAATTGTAGTAGTTTTGTATTTATATCTTTCTAGTCTGTTTTTTATTTTCTCTAACAAGTTTTTCCACACCTCTGTATTCTTTTGTGTTGGAGTGGCGGTGTATGTAATACCGTAAATTTTTATTTCATTTACTTGTAGCAACTGAAAGGGGAAGTCTGATCTGTTTCTCCATTTACCTATTCCCATTAACTTTGACTTCTGAATGTTTAATTTTGCTTCACTGGCTCGCCCAAACTCATTAAAGGTGTTTAAAATATTTTGAATAGATGAAATTTTGGTTGGGAAAAAAATCGTATCGTCCGCGTACGCGGCTAATTTCCTTTCACCTTGTCCTGGAATGAAAACCCCCGTGATGTTTGTGTCTTGTCTAATTTTCTCTAACACTGGTTCTATTGACAGTACATATAGCAAAGGCGAGAGTGGACAGCCTTGTCTGACTGACCTAGTTAGAATAAAAGGTTCTGTGATTGTGTGATTTATTAAAAGTCTACTTTCGGGTGTTTTATATATAATTTCTATCCATTTCTTAAAGTATGGCCCTACATTACAAGCAAGCAGTGTTTTGTGCAAAAAAGAATGGGATACCTTCACTGGCTCGTCCAAACTCATTAAAGGTGTTTAAAATATTTTGAATAGATGAAATTTTGGTTGGGAAAAAAATCGTATCGTCCGCGTACGCGGCTAATTTCCTTTGACCTTGTCCTGGAATGAAAACCCCCGTGATGTTTGTGTCTTGTCTAATTTTCTCTAACACTGGTTCTATTGACAGTACATATAGCAAAGGCGAGAGTGGACAGCCTTGTCTGACTGACCTAGTTAGAATAAAAGGTTCTGTGATTGTGTGATTTATTAAAAGTCTACTTTCGGGTGTTTTATATATAATTTCTATCCATTTCTTAAAGTATGGCCCTACATTACAAGCAAGCAGTGTTTTGTGCAAAAAAGAATGGGATACCCTGTCGAAGGCTTTTTCTTGGTCCAACGATAAAATAGCGGCCTCGTGCTGCTTGTCTGACGCGTAGCTAATCAGGTCTCTAAAAAAGTGTGTATGTTTGCTAATATTTCTCTGCGGCACGCTGTTCTGTTGGTCGTCATGAGTTAGGATATGCATGAATGATTTCAGTTTATTAGTTAGAGTTTTGGTTAAAATTTTGTAATCAGTGTTTAGAAGTGATATGGGTCTATAGTTTTTTAGTAGTTTCCTATCTGTTTTTTCTTTTGGTAAGAGTACTATGTACGACTGGTTTAAACTTTCAGGAAGTTCGCCCTTCTGAAAGGCTTCCTCAAAAACTGTCATTAATAGTGGTCCGAGAACGGGAAAAAAGAAAATATAGAATTCTGATGTAAGGCCATCTGGGCCAGGGGTCTTATCTCTGTTTAGTGTGTTTACTACCTCCCTCAAATTTTCGAGTGTTATAACTTGGTCTAAATTTATATTTTCTTGTTCTGTAAGAGATTTTGTGTACTTTAAAAAAATTTTTTGCGTGTCTGTTCTTGTTTCTTCTTTGGTGTATAAATGTTTATAAAATTCCAAGATGGTCTGACATATGTTTGTGTTGTTCGTTTGCAATTGTCCATTGTTATCTAGTATTTGGCGGATCTGCTTATTTTGTTGAACGTTCTGTTCTATTGCCAAGTACTGTTTGTTTGGAGTCTCTTGTGTTGTATATAACTTCGTTCTCAGCATTGCACCTTTGTATGTATGTTGTTTATGCTGTTCTAACTGGTCCTGTAACATCTGGATAACCGGATCAGTTTTGTCTATCTTTTTTGTCAGTTTGATAGCTTGTTCTAATATCTTTTCTTGTGTTTTGGATGTCCTGTGTATGTAGGTTGCCAGGACCTGTGTCCTGTCTTTTATGGTGTTTTTTAATAGGTCCCAATATCCTGCAATATTTTGTTCAGGGATCTGTTCTATGTATCCTAATATGAGCTGCGTTATTTCCTTTGTGAAGAAGTCATGTTTAAGTAGACTATTATTAAACTTCCAATGTGGAGATCTTTTAGATGTTATAATGGGCGTCCCTATACCTAACACTGTATAAACTGCTTTATGGTCTGTGAAGTCGAGTGTGCTGTTAATATGTTGTGTTTTTTGTATCTTGTAAATTTCTGATGTATATATCCTGTCTATCCTAGATGCTCGTCGTAAGCCTGGGTGTGTCTTATCTATAAAAGTGTACGATCTGTTATTTGGTTCAACACTTCTAAAGGTATCCTCTTCTAAAATAGTTTGTAATATCTTCCACGGAGATGTCTGATTCTTATTTACATATGTGTTCTGTCTTTGTAACTTTACTTGAACTTGCAAAATATGACCAGGTTGTGGTACTTCTAGTTTATAAGCAAGATGTCCACATGATGCTGACTGGCTACTGTTGATCAGACTCCTCATTTCGACAACACTGTCTTAAGGCTGTAAATAAGCCAGTAGAAGAAGGTACGTTGTACAACCATACAGTACAATTAAAAATTTTGACATCAATTAAAGCCATTTTTTAAACCCAGTTATAATTACTTCCCTTTGGCTTAGCGTTATGCCAAAGTTAGCAAAATTGTTTCCCCTACAATACATCGACAAAATCTACCGAAATAAAAGATAAGAAAGAAAAAGAGAAGACAAACTCTTTGAGCACAGCACCCAAAAGCAAAGCCCTAAAAAGGACTAAGCTTTTATTTCTAGCGTTGGTCAGTCCTAACAAGGACTTCTAGCTGAGCCAATGCTGTACAGGATTAAAGTTACATAGTGGTGGAAACCACATTCCTCCCGGCACAAGGCAAGATATAGAATGAGGATTTATGTTAAGCATAACATTAATTTTAATATGCATCAATTTTAAATGTATACTAATTCACTAAGATATATTTTGTAAGATTATAGACATACCCTCAGACGCAGGGGTACTTAGAAGTCTGCGGCTGTATGAAGCTTCAATCTACAAATCGCTAACAATAGCTGTCAGTTGTGGCTTCTCGGTTATCTTGTTGTGTTGTGGGTTCGATTTATAAATACAAGAGTCAGCTCTCTGGATATCTTCTCCGCCCTGTCCAATCTTGAAGTGATTTCTGGAAGTCATGAACTGTGTCTGAGACAGAGCTTATATACCTAATATCAGGTGTAACCCTTGCTTTCTCAAAGGTCCGCGCCTGAGTAATCACTTTTCCTCAAATAAACTTTCGTGGGATTCCAATGCTGTTGTGCGAATTTACCGATATAATCATAATTCCCTCGCCAAATGCCAAAGATAATGATTTCTTACTGCCACAATCACATGTATTTGTAGTTGCTGTTCAAATCTCAAAAGAAATATCCTGTTCGGAGCATTAACCATAAAGTTATAGCAGAATTTATGTTGTGGAATTCATGATGTATAAAGACACTAAAGTCTTGGCTGCGTTATAACAACACTTGTCAATAACGTACTACTTACGTACTCGTTCCTCTTTTACCCTTGTGTGTAGAGGTTTGCCAGAGAGAGCACCATACTTTCCTATCGGCTGTCTTCCTCCTATCCTGATACCGATCTAGTCCTCGGTCCTTCAGAGAGCTTCTAATGATGTTCTCCCAGGGAACTCTGGGTCGTCCTGGAAATCTGGACACCAGGCTCTTGGTTTTCCGTATTTGTCGTGCAAGCCGACCTTCTATCATTCTGCAGACATATTCAAACTATCATACCTAGGACTCTGCAGACTCAAGTGAAACTTGTCAATAACACGGCCAATAAATTACTTTGTTAGCACTCTTCAAAAACACATCAAACAAACAAACAAACAAACACAAAAAACAAAAAAAAACTATACAAATACTCATCAATAATACGGCCAAGAAAGTACTATTTCAAAACTCATTAATAACAATCCAACAAATAACTATGAATACAAGCAAAGTTTGAGGGACAGTCAATGAAATCAAAATAAGAATACAAAAAGCAAAAGAAGCTTTCATTGCATTGATAAATGAATGGAGATCCAGATGAATTAAGCCCAACACAGAAATAAGAATGTTAAAATCAAGTGTCAAGTCAGTCCTATTATATGGCTCTGAAACATGGAGAACAACAAAAACAACAACCAAAAAGCTACAGACTTTCATAATTAGGTACTTGTGTAGAATATAAAGATTAAAATGGTATTGCTAAGTCACCAATATGGTTTATATACGGTTTATGGATATATTATATAAACCAATAATGTTTATATGTAAATATACATTTTTTGTTGGAGTTCATAACTTGGCTGATTGAAAGTGATAGTTGCACCATATGACTCATATTTTTTTCAAAATACACATACACAGAACTAATAATCCCATTAATATTTTGCTGAATCCTTAGGCTGGGGCCTCATTAAATACGAGTCAAAAGTATGTATCTCCCAGAAGTGAGCGGGGAATACAATATTTACAACAACCTTAGAAGACGCAGTTGTTACATTTGCCATTCTAAAATCCCTTTGAGACTCTTTAATACAGAGGCATAAAACCTATGTGCCATAAGTAATCTTGAGCGACGGTTGCTACCATTTGAAAACTCATCATTTTAATCGAGTTTGGGCCTTCAGTAGACCAATACTGCAGTTCAAGAGAGACAACCCACCACAACATATCACTCTGAAATAGAGCGCTGAAATATGCATTACGGTATCATCATCCTCTTTCGGCTCCCTATGGAGCATGGGGCTACTTCTGCTATTGGTTCCTTGCAAGGGAAAGCCTCACGAAGCAGTCACCAGCTCTTGCAATGATGGTTTATGTGGAAATTTATTTTACAGGATGAGGCTGCCAGCCTCAGAGATAATTTTACGGTAATCGGCATTTCATACGTGTAAAAGGCATATATAAAATAAAAAATTATACATGTTAAAACTAACCCTTTGAATTTGAATAGGATGCAGACGTTTTGTACAGAATGACCGATAACTCTTCCCTGCAGCCGTAAAGGTGCAGTCTTCTCATATGAGTTAATGGTAACGCTAGAGGAAGATTTGTGACTTTAAGTATTATAAAAGAAGTTATATACTTTGAATTTTACAAGTTATTTCTTAATAGCTTTTGCACGTCCTATAATGGAATCCTTTTTCTCTCTCTTCCTGGCGTATTGTCACTTTGATGAGAATGGGAAATCCAGTGGGGAATCTTCAAACACTCCGGCCTTATAGTTAATACTTCGCCCACACGAAATTTAATTGCGCTAGTTTATTCTGGTTAAATCCAATCGCCTTCTTTGAAACCATAGTCAATCTTGTCATTGTGTATGGTCCAAATGATAAGCGAGCATAGGTCAAGGAGGAATTCTTCGAGCTGCTTCAAAGAACAGTGGATGACTGCCTGGATAAAGTAATCCTGCTCATAGATTTCAATGCCAGAGTTGGAAATGACAATGCTAGATGGGGTGGACTTATCGGAAGATATCGAGAAGATACTCTAAATGACAATGGAAAGCGACTCCTTAGATTCTGCACTGAGCAGAATCTGTTCATTACTAACACAAAGTTCCCCCATAAGCGTATACATGTATACACTAGGTGTGAACCAACAAAGAATGAGAAGTCAGTCATAGACTATGCCATAATTAGGAAGAACTCATTCAAGTATGTCCGGGATGCTAGAGTGTGGAGGGGCCCAGACATTGGAAGTGACCACTACTTGTTAACAATTAAAAGAACAACTGAAAGAGTTATTCGGCCTAGGAACTGCCTAACATCACGCAAGAAGCTAAGTAAACGAACAGGGAAAACAAGCATTAAGACCTACAAGCTGAGAGAGCCAGAAGTGAAGACCAGATACTAGCGGCTTATTGCTACAGCAGTGAGAAACACAGAACAACAACCTGATGGCCTGGAAACACTCTGGCTTAAATTCAAGGACATTATCAACACAGCTGCAGCAGAAGCATGAGGTGAAGTCCGACTTGTGATGAAGAGAAAGAGGACATCTTGGTGGACAGATGCGGGTAAAGAGAAAATAAGAGAGAAGAAAAAGGCATGGAAACAATTTTAGGATCTAAAAACATACTGGGAAAAGCAGAGAAATACAGAGAATATACGATACTCAGAATAGAAGCAAAGAACAAGGTGCTAGCAGCAAAACAGAAGTCCTGGGAAGAATTTGGAGAAAAGCTAGAAAGTGATGCGCAAGAAAACCAGAAATTGTTCTATAAGACCCTAAAGAATACGAGGAAGGAAAACAGTGCTCTCTTAGATTTATAAAGGACAAGCAAGACAAATTGCTTACTGCCCCAAAAGAAGTAATGGAAAGATGAAAAGAACTCCTGGATGGTGAGCAAGGTCAAACATCAGAAATGATAACCGCCGACACAGAAGGGGAAACCAATAGTAATGAAGATGAAATAAAGATGGAAGAACTGAAGGCAGCACTGGAGAAAATCAAGATGGGCAAAGCAACAGAGCATGATGGTATAACACCAGAAATGGTTAAGTATATGGGAGCAGCAGGCGACCTATTATTCCTAAGGGTCCTACGGGCAGCAAGGTGCAACAAAACCATACCAAATGATTGGGAGATTGCCATAATAACACCGATTTTAAAAAAAGGTGACAACCGACAATGTGGAAACCATAGAGGCATATCCCTTCTCAGTCTCCCTGGTAAAATCTACTCTAGAATACTGGAGCAGAGACTTGGACGATTAGCTGAGTAACAAATGGCTGAGGTCCAGTGTGACTTCCGAGCAAATCGAAGTACTCAAGACCTAATCTTCACAATCAGACAGTTGAGTGAAAAAGCTCTTGAGTATAAGAGTGAGATCCATCTTTGCTTCTTAGATCTGGAAAACACTTTTGTCAAGGTCCCCTGGAACAAACTCTAGGACTGTTTGGCAAGGAAGAACATTCCAACACCTCTGACATGCTATATAGAGCTTCTACAAGTCTTGCAGACATTATGTGAGGACGGTAAACCATAACTCAGAAGAATTCAGGACCACCACTTGTGTAAGACAATGTGATATCCTGTCACCTTATCTTTTCATACTCTTCATGGACGATGTCATCAAGGCATGTAAGGAGAGGACAAGAAAGTATTCAGTGGGGTACTGGAAGATGATACAGGTCTGTATTTCAGAGCTGGCATTTGCTGATGATGCTGCCCTGATTGCTAAATCAGAGGCACATCTACAATTCAACCTGCAAGTCTGGTAGGATGAGCTGGAGAAGAGAGGGATGATCATAAGCAGCTCGAAAACAAAAACCATGGTGATATCACAAGAGGAAAGAAGATATCAGATTAAGCTGGGAGAACAGGTCCTGGAGCAGGTCGACCACTTTAAATACCTTGCAGTTGTCATAGGCCGGAAGGGAGGTGTTACGAGAGGAATTCAGAGTAGATTAAGATGCTGGACCCTGGTGTCCAGTGGGTCTAGGGTTTAATATAGTACAGTCCGACAAGCAGAGTCCAGGGAAACGTGAGGCTAGTTTGAACAGTATAAAAACTTGAATTGCCTGTTAGACGTTTCACAAATATGTAGATTTAATCACACTAAAACACGGCTCCTCAATACTTGCATCACAGTAAATGACAATGGCAATCACTAGCCAGTCCATAAGTCAGTCTAACGTCTTGTAGACTATAAGAGCACTGTCAGAGTCATCTTGCTGAGTTTATTTAATATCAAATTTCTCATCCTTTCCAACTCCACTCAGCGCTGACATGTCCTTAGAAATATAATCAGGCTTAGGTTCTACTTGGTAGACGACCTAGCTGAATTAAATATATGAAATCTCAGTACTCAAAGCACACATCCAGGAGCACTTAAGAACACAACCTTCTCACTCGGAGACACAATGCCAAATAGGCCGATAACTAGGCGAATGTGCGATCATAGCCCGGCAACCGACGTCTGCTCAAAAAATCTGCAGACAATGACAATGATGACGCACTTCCTGAGTTGTCGTAGTAACAATTTGTAAATAAGGAAGTCAGCTCACAAACCAAGTTTGAGAGCGACCGAAACACTGTTATGAATTTAGTCATAACAGGAGGCATCAAAGAAGAGTTGGTTACGCGAAGAGCAGCAGCTGGGACTTTTTCAAGCCATAAATCGAGGATTCCTCAGCGAAAAAGAAGTTGGTAAGAAGACAAAGATGGCTGTATACCGCTCCCTCTATGTCCCAGTCTTGACGTTTGGATGCGAGTCATGGGCAATGATTACAACCCACAAAAGCCAGATCCAAACCTCAGAAATGATGTATCTGAGGAAGATGGTTGAAGTAACAAGAAGAGAAATGGTCCGCAACCAGACGATACATCATGACCTAAAAACCCAACCCCTGCAGACCCAAGTAGAACAGTCCCACCTGAGATGGTTTGGTCATGTCGGAAAAATGAGAGAAGATCGGCTACCACGGCAAGTATGGGAAACTAAAAGCCAGGGATCCAGACCTCCAGGACGACCCAAAGTCCGCTGGGAGGATAACAATAGACAATATTTGAAGGATCGAGGACTAGAATGGAACCAAGAGTAAGACAGCAGATAGAATAGTATGGCGCTCTCTCTCTTACAAATCTCTACACCTCACGGTAGAAGAGGAACGAATAAGTAAGTAAGTAAATCCAATCGCAATTTAGACTAGTTTATTTCTCAATTTATAGCCAATCATCTTTTATGGCACCTTTGTTTAGTTTATTTTCATCTAGGTATAGTTATAATTATTGACATTGCCATATATGGCAGCGCAACTAATTATTGTTGACAACACCGAAAATAATTATATCATGTATCTTGCCTTAATTCCTCCTTATTGTAATAATTATTACAAACGTAAATGATGTCAGTATTGCAGGCCACTGCTTCAAGATAATAACTCGCTTTTTCTAAACGGCCCTCGACATACCAAGCTGACCGGAAGCTAATACGTAGTCTGAATGACTGAGCTGAATTTAATTGCTTATAATAATACACCCCGTCTAACGTCTGAGTAAACAACAGTTTGGTCGGCGAACACAAGTCTGACAATGTTGATGTTAATCCATGACCATATTGTTCTACACCTGGCAAAGGTTCTTTCTCGATTAAAAAAGATAAATATATGATTTTACGCTGGCATTTATCTGAAACGCACCTCTTAGGAAAAGTATTATTGGCAATAATAACATAGGGGAGTGAAGCATAGGATAGACAGAAGAAATGGACGACAGAATAGGATGTTCTGTGACAGTGACCTTGCCGTACCATTTCAAACCCTCTGGTCTACTTGAGTTTCTATTTATAAATATCTATAGGTTGTATTTACTATATCTGTACATGTATGCCCCCGCTTTTTATTCTTGAAAAATCGAGAGCTAAACGAAAATTGATTTTCCATAAGAATTAATAGACAAAACATTAATTCGTGCCCAAGGTCCAGAATGCTGTATCAAAATTAAGCATAAAACGTGATAAAACACAAAAACTTTATACAAAAAAGTTAACATTTATTTACTACATATAATTATCACACATTTTGAAAACAAATAAAATTTTGTGTTTTACTGTACTTACTGTAAGGAAATAACCGCGCTCTTCATTTTGTCGTGTTCTACCTGCCTTTTTCTCTGTATTGTATCTCCCATTCATTTCTTCCTACCCCGAATTTTCTCTCATATTGGAACGCAAGGCTCAGGTTTCGTGTTATTATTTTGCCTGATCCACCATGGGTAGAGATAACGTTAACAACCCAGTCAGATCTATCCTGCCCTGCCTTGCTAAAAATAAACACAGGTGTGAACATACTCGCTCGCCAAGCTTGACACCCATACTTCTCGAATGACTAATCGAAAGATGTAATTTCGATGTTGCAGAAATGTTATGCAACATTACTATGGGTGAACTCCGATTTGTTAACATTGATGTTAACAAATTACACTGGGGGTTTGTTATGAATTACAGACATGAGTCATCTAAAAAGCGGTAGTGTTAATACCTTAAATGGGAGCTTTCTGAAATTACCTATGTCATGCAGAATTTCATGAGAAGTTGTGGAGAAGAAATATACTAATGTTAAACATTTAGATAAAATGTATTAAGATACAATATATTAAACTAGACTACGCCTGATTGGCGACTTTCTCCGCGTAGAAAGTTGGGAGAGCGTGGGCGAAAAGTCCCTTATATTGTAGCACTAGTTAAGACTCCGGAACTGTGTTCCATTGAGTCAAGACGATACTTTCAGACTAGCCAGGACCGAAGAAAAGTCGGCTTTCAATAAAGAAGATTGGACCAAGTACTGATGATCTTCTGAAACTAACTAGAAAGAAAACTCGACTTTATAATATTGGAAACCACGAAGTCCTCTAAACCTATACATAGAATAATAGTGGGATTAGGAATAATATTAATAACCTAGCTACCTGTACGACAGCCTCATAACCTGGGGCCCGACATTATTCGGAAGTCTTTCTGTGCCAGAAGTCTGTAAATTATAACCTGATACGGGGTGAGTTGTATATCTTATCATTTTATATTTTGCATTTGACATGTTTAACTTGCAGGTGGTTGTACAGGTTCATACAAGGCTGGCAACCTCAGCATATGAAAATGATAGGGTCATGAACCATCACAGCATGCGCTGGCGACTGCTTCATGCAGGTTCTCTCACAGGAAATCAATACAGAGGTAGCCCCAGGCTCAAAGTTGAGCAGGGACTGGATGCTAATGACATTGTGGTCTACATATTTATTATATTAAAACCCTTAAATAAGTTCATTTGTATATTTAAACAAGTGTAAACCAGGCAAATGTAATTTCCGCTGTTCAGTCGCATTTTGTCATTGATTTAACACAGAGTAACGATGATTTTTCATCAAATCCGCTGGGTTTATGACTTATGCTCTGGGAGGGAGAAATTACTGAGAAAAAAGGAAAAGGTTCGGTAGAGTGTCGTGAAATATTCTAATCCACATATATAAATTAAAACGTAAATGTAAAGCCTAACACATAACTTCAATAAAAGGAAAGAAGAATGGTAAAGAACAGTGCTGTCACAATGACTGTACTCGAAATCCCCCCTGTTTTCTCCTTCGTCTGCAAATTGCAACGTTTCACGTTGATAGTAAAAGCCTTCTGCAGCATACACGCGTTTCCCCAACACAATAAAATGTGTACTCCCTTTCTAAGAAAAACCTTGAGATACGCAATCTGACCTAGATTTAAAATTCCATTCATGTCATTTTATACACTACGTTACCAAAAAACGAAAGACAGATGGACTAAAGATAGAAATAAAGGGAGGGGCTGAAAGCAGGAACGCATGCAACACTAAACACGCGTCTCGCTATACAATTACTACCATCACGCGTGTAAGGCCACAAGCACTAGCTTTTTTCAAATCGACAGTGATAAAAAACACTACACACACGAGAGTTAGTTTTAAAAACTCACAAAACGCTTATTAGGAAACATGACATTATACTGGTTTACGTTTGAAAACATTACAGTACCCAGACACCACATCGTATTCGAAGTAAACAGGAGGTAGAAGAAAATGCATATTTTGAACGCAGCCACTTAGCTCCTTTAAATTTGTATATTTGGGTTCCTTAGGACTTGCTGACAAAGAATATGTTAAACGTTACGCAAATAGTCTAGGAATTACCAAATTATAGCCAAAAGAAATAGTGAGGGATGTCAGACAACACCCAAATCAGAATCGCTCAGTGGCAGATTTTCACCCCACCATTGTACGGGAAATGGGTCTCCATGTTAAATCCGATTTGATTGGAGCGCAATAAATGTAAGGCTAAACACGATTAGTCGGGCTATAAATACTATCTTTTGTTGTCAGGGGAAACGGGAGTAGGAGTACTTTTTTTCAAACGATTGGGTAAACATGGCACGATTGGTTAGACCCGCGAATATAGTCAATCAGAGGCGTCAGGTCACCACCACATGTTCAAATAAACTTACTACAGAACCAGTGCGTTGAGCACCAGTGCATATTTTTCTAAATAAAAGCCTGGGACATCGGCAGATCGAAATTGTGCTATATTCATTGCCAGTCAACGTAACTGTGTATTATTCCATGAATTGTGGTAAGCTTGATATATTCAATATCTTTTTAATGAAAATTGAATGTAAATTGATAATTTATGTCTGTATATATGTGTGGTTCAGTAGCGAACATGAGGTAAAGCCTATATAGTGCTCCAACCTGAACAGAAGGTGTCGGAGGAAAGTAAAACTACATGGAATTGCCAAACAGTACACTGACACCTATCTTATTGACTAGAAAGAAATAATGCTGGAATTGCAGAGGCGTAGTAACCATTAGGGAGGAATATACTGGTGTAAATTATTTCAGATGAAGCTGACAGTTGGCCTACCGCTCTGAACTCAGTGTTTGTTATGTATTGTGTTCAGTCTGTAAATAGATTATAAATTAGTTATGAAGTAGGAGGTACAACCTTCTTGTTTCAGGGACCGTGGTCCTAAAGTTATTGAGCAGCACCTGGTCTGAGCTTTGCTGAACCTAGAGGCTGACAGCATACTCCTGGGTCCAGATAGTGACCAGTGAGGTGTCTCCAGAACACAGGGAGGCTATCGAGCAGAGGAGTCTTTTCCTGCCGCCATCACGAAAGATAAGCCTATGTGGCCAGTGGAGCTCAACATTATGCCCCCCCCCCTCAAAATCTGACTTTATAATAAACAGAGGGAAAATACAGTGTTTAAATTGATAGGAACTGTGAACTTTTCCCCATACTATTTCCAAGATAAACAAACACTTGAAGTCATGATGACAAATAACAACATAGCTTGAAAAAACAAAACCAGTATTACCTCATATTACTACTACACAACTGACACACATAGGATAATATTAATAAAATATGTCACTACAAGATTCATATTGATAAATTCTGTACATATAAATTGTAATTAAAATTGATTGTGATTCCTGGTTCACTTTGTAGTTGAATCAGGACATATATATTATTGAAAGTACTTAATACATATTGATATTTGAAAATTTACCAGTGACTCATTTAAGATAGTCTTATAGAATGTTACATGTGTGTGAGTGTCACAGTGTTGTCAAGTGTGGTGGAATAAATTAAATTGTTTATCTGTCTGTTGTTGTTGTGACTTACACTTCATCATATACATACCCTAGACATTTAACGTAGTCATCACAATATTCCAGAATAATTCTGACTGAGGTATAATGTGGTAGCAAGTAAGGTTATCTGTAAAACACTACACCTATTAGATACAGATACCTTCACAGCTGATCTCAGTCAGTACACTAAGTCCCCTATAAATATTTATAACATCCCACTTTACCACATATATTGGGGTCTCGCTCTCGGGATTTTGAATCTTTCCCTATTAAAAATATTGGGGGTAATTCACTTCAGGGAATAATAAGAATTAAAAAGTATCCTTGGGTGAAAATAAATAACGTTGAGCTCTCAGTGCCTGTAGTGTCCTTAGATAATTATTGAAAGATTGAATTGTTACATTTGCATGTTAGACAATGGCCGACTTGGCAAAATTTCGATCTGCTGCTGTACAGACTGCGAAAGAGTTAGGAATGGACGGGCAAATTATGATTGCTTATGTCACTGCTGAATGTGACAAATATATTGAACGGGAAGAAAGAAGATTAGAAAAAGAGGCCGAAAGAAAATTAGAATCTGAAAGATTGGCAGAAGATAAGAGAATTGAGGCTGAGGCTAAGAAATTGGAGGCAGAAAGAGAAGACAAAAGATTGGCTGCAGAAAGGGAAGCGGAGGAAAGAAGACAGGCTGCAGAAAGGGAAGACAAGCGATTAGCTGCAGAGAGGGAAGCAGAAAAGGAGGAGAAGAGATTACAAAGGGAACATGAGTTACGACTAAGGGAGTTTGAGTTTCAAGGCCATGCTCCTGAAAATGGTGCCAGTCCCTTTACCTCTGATGCCACTGCTAGCCAGGGAGCCTCAACCTCAGCTATGAATTTTCATTTAGATCATTTTGTTGAGAAAGACGATGATATTGAGAGCTATCTAAATAGATATGAACTATTAGCTACCACATATGGGTTAGAGAGAGAAAGGTGGAGCTTAAAGTTATCTCAAGGGCTTCGTGGGGCAGCTTATGAAGTTTTTGCCAAAATGAGCAGAGGTGATCAGGAAAATTATGACATGCTAAAGCAGGCTCTTTTGTTAAGATATGAAAAGAACGCAGAATTTTATAGGAAAAAATTTAGGAATGCTAAACTACTGTCAGGTGAAACCTATCACCAGTTCTCTGCACGGTTAGAGACATACTTGGAGAAATGGACTTCTCTGGGGAAAACCCAAGATCTTAAGGAAATGGTCCTTATAGAACAATTAAGAGAGTCCATGGCTCCAGACCTGAGAAAGTTTCTCATGGAACAAGGTGCAGAGAGGCTGGGTGAGTTGCTAAATGTTGCTGAAAGGTATCAAGCAGCTCAGGCAGAGGTATCAGGTAATAAAAAGAAACAGGTGGAAAATTTTAGGGCACCACAGAACTTTAATAAATTTGATCCTAGAGATCAAAACAAAGGTAAGCACCAATTTGATAGGCCACGGTATGACAATAAAAATAAAACCCCACAATTCGATGAAAGGAAATATGATGAAAGAAAATCTTTCAACCAAGGGAAAAGGTGGTGTAAAAATTGTAAGATGAACAATCATGACACTGACCGTTGCAGAAGGAAACCTGTGTAAATGGCCACCCTTCAGGTCAGGTCGACCTCAAGACAGGAGGAGGATATTATGTTGGATACCACTCCAGAAGAGATGAGGAAGGCACAGGCTGGGGATAAGACCCTCAAGCCTTGTTTCAGGAAATTGTCAACTTGTCATACAACTCCAGGCAAGGGAGATTTTTACATGAAAAACAAGTTGATGTATAGGAAGACTGGAGCTAGATCCAAAGGTCAGGGACAGCTGGTACTTCCTAAAAGATATAGGGCAGAATTAATAAGGAGCCTACATGTGAAACCAGATGGGGACCATGAGAAAATAGGTACCATCATCCAAAAGGTGGCTCACAATTATTATTGGCCCAAGGCAAGATGGGACATTGAGAATTTTGTAGAAAGGTGTAGCATAGCACATGAGGGAACACCCCCAAGTGGGAACATGGATCAGGACCTGGACACGCCACGGGGCAAAATTAGGCCTGATACTAAAAAGAAAAATAGATTTGATAAAGTGGACCAAATGGAATGGGAAGCCCCTTTTCACGGACAAGCTTCACTTAACTGTTTTACAATGGCCACTATGCGGAGAGTGCAAAAAGATGTCTTACCCCAGGATAAGCCGAAAATCCCTCAATCGGACTTAAACAAACTGGAGGAAGAAGATGTAGAGAGGAAATCTCTCATCAAGAATTTTAAGTGGGGAGAAAGCCCCAAGAGAAAAATTGGTAGCGGTCGTTTTGTGCATGATAATTCTGGGAAGAAAAATCATCACTATAGCGCTTCGAGTGGAAGAGACCATACCGGTGCATGGACAAATAGGTCCACAAAATTAAAGGTCCATATGTAACTCTGTTAAGAACGTGGACTGATGAAAAGGCAGAGGAAAATATTACATCCTCATACCAATATGTGAATGAGCTGACCACTCGTTTAAAAACTGGCTGGAAACTTGCCAATGAAAATTTGAAACAAGCCAGGAAGAAACATGCTGCCTATTATAACAGGAAAGCTAAAGACAGAGATTTGGCTGTGGGAGAGAAGGTACTGCTTCTTCTACCCGGTAGTCAGAATAAGTTACAAATTGGATGGCAAGGTCCATATACAGTTCTAGAGAAGGTGTCTAGAACCAATTATAAGATAGATAAGAAGGGGAAAGAAAAAATCTATCATGTGAATCTCCTGAAGAAATATTTGGAAAGAGAACATCAGGAAGAGACACACTTGTTGACCTTGTCCATTGCCATGGAGATGAAAAAGGAACCACTTTCATCATTTGAATATCCATTACACCCCTGTGAGACAGCGGCACAGGTGAAAATCAGTACACATTTAACGAAAACTCAGAAAGAGAGAGTGCAACAGGTTCTAGATAATCATGCAGAGGTGTTAACAGACCGACCAGGGCATACAAACTTATTGGAATATGATATGAAACTGATAGACCCCACACCTGTCTGTATGAAACCATATTCGATTCCTTTTGCTAAGGAGAAAGCTTTGAAGGAAGAGATAGACTATTTGTTGAAGGAAGGAATTATTTCACACAGTGAATCTTCGTATAGTTCCGGTGTTGTACTCTTAAGGAAGCCCTCTGGAGAACATAGACTCTGTATAGATTACAGGAGACTGAATGCCATTACAGAAGGACAGGTGGATCCATTGCCGGATACAAATCAGCTGTTTGCCAGACTAAATAAAGCTAAATATTTCTCAAAAGTGGATCTGAGTAAAGGATACTATCAGATTCCAGTAAAACCTGAGATCAGACAAAATTGTTGGATGTAAACAATTCGGAGGAACGTAATGAATCCCTGAGTTGCCTCTTTGATTGAGGATATTCCGAATGTTTCATACAGGCTAATAAGAAGATTATGGGATCCACTACGAAAACTCTGCTATCACCAGGTATATGTTATCTCCTCATAACGTACATTTTGGGGAAAATCTAATGTTCTCTGGACATGTCATTGCGCAGACTCAGAGAAGAGAAATGGTGAATACGGGTTGTGAAGCAGCATTAAGACAAGCAGTCACACTTGCGGCTGTTCAGTAACATAACCGAAAAATATTATTGGTTGTAGAGGTCTGAGGCAGATTTCATGAGTAGTGCTTACTCTGAATGGACCCAACTACATAAAACCATGATAGCACAACAGCAGAGTAAAGTCAAGTTGACTTACATTTATCTATGTGTATATAGAATAAAGGACTGACATAAGATGTCTGTTTTAAGAGGGGAGATGTCGTGAAATATTCTAATCCACATATATAAATTAAAACGTAAATGTAAAGCCTAACAAATAACTTCAATAAAAGGAAAGAAGAATGGTAAAGAACAGTGCTGTCACAATGACTGTACTCGAAATCCCCCTTGTTTTCTCCTTCGTCTGCAAATTGTAACGTTTCACGTTGATAGTAAAAGCCTTCTGCAGCATACACGCGTTTCCCCAACACAATAAAATGTGTACTCCCTTTCTAAGAAAAACCTTGAGATACGCAATCTGACCTAGATTTAAAATTCCATTCATGTCATTTTATACACTACGTTACCAAAAAACGAAAGACAGATGGACTAAAGATAGAAAGAAAGGGAGGGGCTGAAAGCAGGAACGCATGCAACACTAAACACGCGTCTCGCTATACAATTACTACCATCACGCGTGTAAGGCCACAAGCACTAGCTTTTTTCAAATCGACAGTGATAAAAAAACACTACACACACGAGAGTTAGTTTTAAAAAACTCACAAAACGCTTATTAGGAAACATGACATTATACTGGTTTACGTTTGAAAACATTACAGTACCCAGACACCACATCGTATTCGAAGTAAACAGGAGGTAGAAGAAAATGCATATTTTGAACGCAGCCACTTAGCTCCTTTAAATTTGTATATTTGGGTTCCTTAGGACTTGCTGACAAAGAATATGTTAAACGTTACGCAAATAGTCTAGGAATTACCAAATTATAGCCAAAAGAAATAGTGAGGGATGTCAGACAACACCCAAATCAGAATCGCTCAGTGGCAGATTTTCACCCCACCATTGTACGGGAAATGGGTCTCCATGTTAAATCCGATTTGATTGGAGCGCAATAAATGTAAGGCTAAACACGATTAGTCGGGCTATAAATACTATATTTTGTTGTCAGGGGAAACGGGAGTAGGAGTAATTTTTTTCAAACGATTGGGTAAACATGGCACGATTGGTTAGACCCGCGAATATAGTCAATCAGAGGCGTCAGGTCACCACCACATGTTCAAATAAACTTACTACAGAACCAGTGTGCGTTGAGCACCAGTACATATTTTTCTAAATAAAAGCCTGGGACATCGGCAGATCGAAATTGTGCTATATTCAGTGCCAGTCAACGTAACTGTGTATTATTCCATGAATTGTGGTAAGCTTGATATATTCAATATCTTTTTAATGAAAATTGAATGTAAATTGATAATTTATGTCTGTATATATGTGTGGTTCAGTAGCGAACATGAGGTAAAGCCTATATAGTGCTCCAACCTGAACAGAAGGTGTCGGAGGAAAGTAAAACTACATGGAATTGCCAAACAGTACACTGACACCTATCTTATCGACTAGAAAGAAATAATGCTGGAATTGCAGAGGCGTAGTTACCATTAGGGAGGAATATACTGGTGTAAATTATTTCAGATGAAGCTGACAGTTGGCCTACCGCTCTGAACTCAGTGTTTGTTATGACATGTGTTCAGTCTGTAAATAGATTATAAACTAGTTATGAAGTAGGAGGTACAACCTTCTTGTTTCAGGGACCGTGGTCCTAAAGCTATTGAGCAGCACCTGGTCGGAGCTTTGCTGAACCTAGAGGCTGACAGCATACTCCTGGGTCCAGATAGTGACCAGTGAGGTGTCTCCAGAACACAGGGAGGCTATCGAGCAGAGGAGTCTTTTCCTGCCGCCATCACGAAAGATAAGCCTATGTGGCCCGTGGAGCTCAACATTATGCCCCCCCTCAAAATCTGACTTTATAATAAACCAGAGGGAAAATACAGTGTTTAAATTGATAGGGACTGTGAACTTTTCCCCATACTACTTACAAGATAAACAAACACTTGAAGTCATGATGACAAATAACAACATAGCTTGAAAAAACAAAACCAGTATTACCTCATATTACTACAACACAACTGACACACATAAGATAATATTAATAAAATATGTCACTACAAGATTCATATTGATAAATCCTGTACATATAAATTGTAATTAAAATTGATTGTGATTCCTGGTTCACTTTGTAGTTGAATCAGGACATATATATTAATGAAAGTACTTAATACATATTGATATTTGAAAATTTACCAGTGACTCATTTAAGATAGTCTTATAGAATGTTACATGTGTGTGAGTGTCACAGTGTTGTCAAGTGTGGTGGAATAAATTAAATTGTTTATCTGTCTGTTGTTGTTGTGACTTACTCTTCATCATATACATACCCTAGACATTTAACGTAGTCATCACAATATTCCAGAATAATTCTGACTGAGGCATAATGTGGTAGCAAGTAAGGTTATCTGTAAAACACTACACCTATTAGATACAGATACCTTCACAGCTGATCTCAGTCAGTACACTAAGTCCCCTATAAAAATTTATAACATCCCACTTTACCACAGAGTAACAGTGAGAAGGCTCCTTACTAATGTAAGGAAACCAATACTTAGCAGAGACAGTCGTTTCTTCTAAAGTTTGAAGTACACGTTGGAGATACCAGTTTGTGGTGCAAGTTGGAGATACTAGTGTGTGGTACTAGCTTGACACGAGTCTGTTGATCAAGAGCTTGTGGTCTACGCTAGATGCCTGCCTTCAACAGGTTGTGAAGATCCTTGCTTTGACGTTTGGAGCAGTTACTCCTGCAACTACTCCTCGGACTTGTCCTCACCACAGAAGTCGATAATTGACGGAGCAGTCGGCAAACCAGTTTCAACATCTAGCAAGTTAAGTTATTTTAACCAGGCCAAAGGAAAAGAATTCTTACCATCACCGCAAACCACCTTAATCATTTTCTGTAAAGAAAAGCTCCACGCTTTTTAATCCACCAACTTTACTCATTTATTTACTTGTGTTAAACAATAATTGATTATTAAATTTGATATATGTATTTACAAACTAATAGTTGATTTAATTATTACAGAGAGAAATGCACACGTCTGAATCAGTCATGATAAATAAATAAATAAATTTATATATGCATAAATTTTTTTTTCAATAGAGCTACTTAAGTAATATTTTATTAAATAATTTGATTGAGGGGATCACAGACACGCAAGTACATCTTTATCTTCATAGAAGGGGCGGGGAGATATAAAGTTCACCACAGCTTTGATAAATTCAGCGTTGTGCTTGATTTCTGAAATATCCTATGAAGACTCCCTAAAATAGAAGCACCATTCTTCTATTTACAACTTTACCAAGAGTAATCTTGAGCGAAGGTAGATACCTTTAAAGAACTTCACTGTATACTCTAAATTTTGGCCATTGTTGGACCATCACTGCAGAGCAGGGGAGGCTATCCCGTGTCACTTACCAAAACATTTTTTTAATATTATAGGACTTTAATCACTGCTACTTCCATCGCTTGTGACTACAGTTCTCACGGGGGAGCTATCTTCATCATTAGACGACTGGTTATCAGAAGGCTTTGTGTGTGTTGATAAAGGTGTTCTGGCTCCAGGTGTAGAAGGCACGGCTGTCTGGTCGATGGGGGCAGAAGATATTCGAGGAGACCGAAAAGTTAACCTATCAAGCTTGCTTTTCTTGTCAGCTTTTTCCCCATCAAGATGCCCCTTGTAACAATTAAGATTGTGACGGTATTGCCTCCCCTGCTTTGCAGTAGTGGTCCAACTGTGGCCAAAACTCAAGAGTATCTATTATAGGCTTCAATGGAGTTGATCTTTACACAAGATTACTCTTGGCAGAAATGTAGATAGAAGAGTAGTAAGGCTTCTATCACATGGGAGTCTTCACAAGATATTCTGATAAGCGAAAACAATGTTGGCTGTCGCTAAGCACGTTAATTCTATAATCTGTCGACACTTTTATGAAGAATTTAGCAATGGTTTATTCTAGCTCATTAAGCCCCCACCGCTGACTTTATCAGTGGAATTTATTATTATATTATATATAGCTCTGTTTAGAGTGTGTGTTTAGTAACTTTGACTGAGACAAACCTTTTAGTACATTTAAAAGGATTTAATCGAAGTTAAATTTGTAACATTAAAAATAACAGAATTTAATAATCACTTTAAGTTTTAACAGTTGGAAAATAATTTGAAAATTTATGAAAAAGACTTCATCACTTGGATGGGATTTAACTGAATAGTCACTTAGCTGCCAATGGTAGTTTCTTTTCCCGCTGGGTCAGTTCCTTTCACTCTGCTGTCGCTCGTCTCTGGTCACAGTTCATGCGCCGCACGTTCCCAAAAAGTCAAGGTGTAACGGCTAAGTTGGTACTGCGTCTGTCTATAAGACACTCTTATGATGGCGTCTCGCAAATCATCAGTCCACTTCTACCTTCACTTGGTTCCAGAGATAGTACTTTCTGTTGGTACCACTTATAACTGGTAATAGAAATAGAAACGAAACGCTCTTCTGAGTATGGCGTTTTCCGACCCAGTTATGTCGTCGTCGTCGTCCCCCCCGCCCTCATCTATTCTACCATCCCATGTCAGAATTTACCCTCGTGGAGAATTAAATTTAATCCATCGGGATAAAACTTCTTTTACATGTAAACTGAATAATTTAAATGAAAAGGTTAAACGAACAGATATAATATGTTTTATATTTACATCTCAACTGTTTGAAAAGTGTTCACAGTATAAATTCATCTATGTTTCATTTACATTTACATTCGTGGAAAAGTTTGAAACTTCTATTAATTAAAATGAATATTTTCACATAGACATTTACACCGGTTTAAAGCTTGAAAACTTACATTAATTTTGAAGTGAATATGTTTATAGTGTCATTTACACTGCTAGAGACTAAGTATTATTACTAGAATGTACATCATTTCTGTCATCTTTACCTCCCTGCTCCATAAGAAACCTGGAACTACTTTATGCTTTTTAATTCTCTTTACGAAACTATCAAAGCAATCACCAGCCCGTGCAGTGGTGGTTCATAAATCATCATTCTAGATACTGAGGTTGCCAGCCCCAAACGACTTTGACATCCAATAGCGAGATTCAAACATTAAACTTCATATGGTAATATATACATATAAATGTTAGTTCACATGTTAGTAATAAAAAATGAGATGTAAATCACAACTTACGCCAATCCTGGCTACAGACTTGTTTGTTCAGATGAATAAAAGAGACGAATTGTTCTCTTACACGCGTCTGGGATGTCTTTAATTTTACAATAGATGGCCCCCTCTGACTGCGTGTTTCTTCAGTTTTCTAGTTCCGGGGTTCCTTATTAAAATGTAGAGATTTCCTGTGCTTTTGTAAGTCTTATCTGGTACTCCAATATAATACTGTATGGAGGCTATGATGATCTAGTTTTTCATTACAATATACTTATTCTTAATTTTTGATCATGTACTGTTAATGTATGCTGTTATACTACCTTGTAATGTTGTATTGCCCTTAAATTAATACTTTAAGTATGCTGGAGAATGTTTGAGTAACAGTAACAAAAGATGAGCAAGAGGAAGTGTGACATATTATGAAAATAGCTTTCATCTATCTACTTCTTTATCTACACTTTTCTTGTACCTAGCTTTCACCTACACCTGTTCGTTAACATAAAACCATCCTATACTCAGAGATCTGTACCTTTTTCTAATTTAGTACGCAGTTTATTGCTGTTCGCCATTTTCTTTGATGTATGGTCACGAGCAGACCTATTAGATAACGCTGAGCGAGGGATCTGTAATTTTTAACGCTAGCGATTGAAAATCGTTAGATAGGATCAGACAGTGATACGAGCAGATAATCTTAGAACAACGGGAACACTTCCAGGAGATTCGCTAGAAAAGTAATTAAACACGGTGTGAATAGCAAGATCAAAGGACGGGCTTCACCCGATTGCGTTCAATGACCACGTCTGCAGGGGTAAATAGTGTGATTTTACGATCGATGAAATCTCACACGGTCTGGTCAATTACGTTACGCTTGATCTAAAGAGAGACCGTTCGCTCGGTGCTCGAATTTGCAGCGGTAATAGTGTGTAGATTCCTTTTGATTATAGAATTTGAGCAGAGATTTCCCCGTAGGTGCTAAATCTGGCAGAGAGTCTGGTTTTTGGTGAATAGTGGCCATTCCCTTTAATTTCAGATATATATATATACACCAGCATTCTAACTTAAGTTATCCAGTACCCTCAGATCTTAAAGACATCTAGCTCGATTTCTAGAATCACTTGTATTAGTAAAGTTTATTTGTTTGTCGTTGGAGATAGTCTTAATGTGTTTGATGTAATTATATTTACTAGTATTTTTGAGTGATTTAAGTGGTAAATCGTTGATTATATTTCACTAAGATTTTCGGTGCAGAGTGATTTACTAGATAGGTCCGTCATTTATATTTCTCCAGGTTTTACTGTGTTACAGTGGCTAGCAGAATAAATAATAATTTCTAGCTAAACTATGCTAGCCATAAAATAAATTTAATTAACTGCTAGTAACCAGTAAGAGAATATTTTAACCAACTAATAAAGGCAATGTTCATCATGTGTATTGACGAAATATGTATTTATTTCTAATTCGTGATGATTGTTTTTTAAATGACTAGAATTTATTTCACGGGAGTTTTTAAACGATGAGGCAAGCTCTAAGCTTGTAGTTTCAATTTAAGTTAAATAACCGAAGTGGATAAATATATTCTATTTTACGCGGGTTAAGGATAGGATTGTGAATACTATATTATGGTTAAGTATTTGTATTTTTTCTCCTTTACACAGTACTGGGTCAAACCCTAAACCTTACCAGCGGCTTCCATGTAAATCTGAGAGTAACCATACAAAAAAAGTTAGTTGCTTATCCTTTACAGGACGTGGCAATCAACCCCAGCTTTTATTGGCTGTTTGTGATTTTTCTACGCAATTTTTTCATTCAGTAGTTTGCCATTGCTTTCTGAACGGTACGGCGCTTATACCATTGTTAAAAATCCACACAAAGCGATCTGCTACCAAACCGCCTGCAGCAGGTTTCGAACCTGGTATATCTGGATTATGAAATTGCGTTCCTATCCATTAGGCCACAGACGCCGACAACCATACAAAAGAACAATTTAATTAGTATCTGGGTTTCTTCAAGGTAAAAACTGTCTGAGGTTGTGTTTACACCCAGAAAGAGACAGAATACCACCCAGGGAACGTTATGAGTGACTTTGTAACTGGGCATATAGATCCAGATATTTCTTTGCAAATTTCATTTACAGTCAGCCCGTTGCGGTGACTTAACAAGCATTTACATCTCCCGACGTTTGACCATTTGTGGTGTGACAAAGAATTTTATACTGAGAAAAGTTACCACATTGTCATTTCTATGTACTGGAAATCTCAAGCTATTGACACTGTGAGCGCCGTTAAATTTCTTACCTGGACCAATTAAATGTGACATAAACAGTAATCCTACACAAAAAATAACAAAGGGAACGCTCCCCGGAGAAGTGAAGTTAATATCACTTTGAGGAGCTGGGGTTCTCTTCGCCAATTATAACACTGGATCTGCTGTGTGTGTGTGTCCTAAAGATTGTTCCAGAAGATACAACACCAGTATTAGGTAAGAAAGAATGCTCGTGGCCACGGTTATCTGAGAAGAGAGGAAGAATGAATGAAAAATTATCATGTATATCTTGTAGAATCCATGTACTCACTATGTGTATTTTTCTATGCAAGCTTGCTGATGCTGTCCCTTTTATCAGAATAGATTAACGTATAAACTCTGTTCTTTACTGTAGAGGGAAATACTAGTCCATAGCGTATAAATCTTTGACTCTTTGGGGTTAATAACTTTCGTCTAACGGGATCTTGTCTCAACAGAGGGAGGAAGGATTACACATATGAGTCTAACATCTTTAATTAATTCATTGACTCATGTTTATTCGTATTTGATTTGATATTCAAAAATATTGCTGTTGTGAAGTTTCTTTATGATAAATAAAATTTACATAAACTTTATTTACGTGTGTTGGTCAGCTTGTCCCAAAAGATCCCTTTTCCATAGATATAGTTTCACGTCTGTGCGTCAAATTGTCGTCACTTATCTGTGTGTGTATATATGTGAGTGGTTGAATATATATATATATATATATATATATATATATATATATATATATATATATATATATATATATATATATATATATATATATATATATATATATATATATAGAAAGACTGTCTGATCTAAGAATCTCAGTCGTAACCGATTATTTCTCAAATCCAGGGACAGACTCTACCTTTCACCACTTCACTCGTGAAAAATCTATTTCTTTACCTTATCTCCCACTGAGCTATCACCTGTTCTAGTTCTATTCAGACCGGACCAAAATTGATCTTAAATTCCTATCGAAAAATATACGACAGGAAGGAAGAATGCAAGAGGGGACAGTGCCCGATTTTCAACTCTTGGCAAATTAATTGCTTTCGTATGTGTCTATCTATCTTTCTAGTCTGATTCTGGTCTTGAGTTTGGGACGGCAAAGACAGCGAGGAAAGGAACTGTTTACCCCACCTCATCTTGATGAACCTAGTATCATTGCACTCATTGCAGCAGTATCTGCTATGAGACTCAAAGCTGCTCACCTCTCGTAAAGTCTTTCGCGTGCACTGGAAAAAACACTGAGTCCCTAGTCATTTAGTAGATGACAGTTTGAATATTTCACGAGTTCTTATAACACACCTCTGAATATGCCTCAAATCACTTATATACTGTATGAGGAATTCGATTTTTATCAGTCTTTTATTTTATTTTATTTTTTTTTCCCTCTTCATTTTCATTATCTTTTAAAAATTATTTTCTTTATTTATTTTATTTTTATTTTTTTAATTTTTTAATTTTAATTTTATTTATTTATTTATTTATTTTTTAAATTATTTTTTTATTTTCTTTAAATTATTATTTTTTGTGTGATAGTTTCATTGATTCTCAACCCAACTTCTAACCCAGGTTCTTTTGCTTGTGTGATTGTTGTTAAGTTGACCCTTGTGTATGTTCTCGACTTAGTGTACCCTTGTCTTATGTTCACTGGCTGTAATTGTAGGCGCCGTACCTTTGTGGCCTACCTTGTTCCTATGACCACTAAATGAGATCAAATTATCTGACAAATATAATACTTGGAAGGACTTGACGACTCAGAGCTGACAACAAAAGTTCTTTATTAGTTGTCAAGGAACATATTCACAACTTGGCTACCTTCGAGCCTGATTATCAATAAATATACATATGAGACTTCATTGATGACACTCCTACATCACGTACTGCACTGGTCAAGAACTAATGTTATTATCTCTTGATTAGCTCAGGATCTCTGCTGTCTACTTTGTTATTCTATCCACCCATCACTACTACACATCACTACTGATTAATGGGCTGTTCTCCATCTATTACATTTGTTTCAAAGTATTGTCTGGGTCACCACCAGTGCTGGTGATTTCTTCGTAGCTATAAACTATTCTTTGTACTACCTGCCTATATGTCCGACGCTGGACCACTTGTTCTTGTCTATCTGCTCTCAGCTAATTACACGAGTGTTTACATACCAGAATAAAACTGCTGGCGATATCTGCTGGACACAGCTCGACATGAAAAACTATTTGTTATGGAAATATCTTGCATCAGTCTTCTTCTCTTCTACTCTGTACACTGCAGCAGTCCCATAAGCAACATGGCACCTCAGCTGTCCATAACATGGTAGAAGGTAGTACCGTTAGTCTAATTTCTAACCTGCTCTCAGCTGACGACCATTGAAGAGTGTTCTCAACTCTTTACTTCCCCCACGGGTTTCTCGTGACACAATGTTGACCTAAAACCAAGTCCCACTACTCATAAATTATTCTTACATATTCCTATCCCAGTTCTCTCCCTTTCCTATCATATTACCTCCCCTATCCTAAAAAAAGATTTGTCCCTGAGGACAAATTTTTCTCTCCCCTTAATTACTACACCTACCTCTACCCTGAAACTTAATATATCTACTTCCTTGACCAGTACTACTATACATAAACATTTAAATCAAATATATATATATATCATCATTCTACTCACATGGAGTAATCTATTATGTGTTCATCATCATCTTCCTACTACCTCATCATATTGTAACCATATGATGCTGACCACAAAACATAATCTGTAATCACTACTAACTGTGACCTATTTATACCTTGTACACTTCTTTCATCCACAATTCATTATATCTTTCACACTCCATTTTCACTCTGAACCTAACCATTCCCTACTTTGTTTCTGAGCTCAACATTTTTTTTTTCATTAGCTGTCATATCCAGCTCTATTTGTCTACCATTGTAAGTCATTCCATCATGACCTACCGAGCATCATCATACTCGTACTCACTTTTTTATTTACTTTTTCTGTAGTTAACACGTTTTCACACAATATACTGTAACTGCCTGTTACACTCAATTTATAATATATACAATCGTTTGTGACCCATTTAAACATCATGGTATCACTGATTCTTTATTATTGCTACCACCCCTGGCAAAATATCCACCTATCTTTTGGACCTAAAAATACCTTGTGTGGTCCCCTGTGGTGAAAAATACAGTGATACAACGTTAAAATATCTCCAATTATAAAGATAACGGGTAAGATAACATATAGGGATAAATTTATACGTAAGGTACGAGGATACATTCTCGCCTACGCCAGCGATTTCTACCGCCATTGAAACTAACTAGTTAGACATGCAGACGAAACGGTTTACCCTTTTAGACGGGAGGGGAAACGGAGATAAAAAGGAAAAAATATGACTGAACACGTGTATGAATCTAAAAGGCAAAAAGACGCACTTTGTAGTTTAAAGAAAAAAATCACGCCACTAGTTGACACAATATAAGGAATTGGTAGAAAAACTAACCTTGAGAAAAGTAGGATTTTCTTTAATAATAAAGTTATGAAAATAAAACCTAGCTAGTTTGATAGCCCATCTTGAGCAGAGAAATAATATACTTTTAATTATACAGACGGACAGATAAAACGGAAGATATTGACGAAAGACTGCATTGTTCACATCAGACTAGCGAACAGTTTTTTGTGCATATTTCACTAACGTTACATTTTGGCGTCCTTGAGTCCTAAAAATGCAAAAATCAAACTGCAAAGAACTAGAGGGGCAAAGTCGGAGGATAGAAGCTAAAAATAACTTAGGGGGCAGGTTTGTGCAGTTTTTGCATGTAGTTAGTCCAAAAAAACAAGTGTATTTTTGTGAAAAGCCAAGTAGAGACAGACGGACCAACAGAAAATAATACACACTTGACTGAGATCTGACTGAAATTTGACTTTTGGTTTGAATATTTGAAAAAAGTTAGAGGGGAGGTTCGTTGATTGGACAGAAGTATTTATATTAGTGAATGAGAGACGCGCACTTGTACCATTTGATATAAGACTGTCCATTAACACAGTTCTTGACTGGTAGAGGTGATTTCCCGGAATTAATAAATAAAAATCAGTGGGACGCCCTAATCTAGCCAGCAGCTCAGCTGAGTTTTGCTAGTCCTAAATAACTGTGTTCTCAATTCTGAATTGTGGTAAGGAAAAAAAGCATTTATCTTGGTTATTTTAATATTTTGAGTGATTGATACTGCCATATCATGAAAAATGATTACGACAAGTAAGTGCCGGCTCTAGGTCCCCAGCCGCAGTCCAGGGCCTGGAGACAAACAAATAATATATGAAAACCTATCTAAGACTATGGAAGGCGGATCTATTATTGACATCAGTGGGAACATATTACCCACCTTATTGAATAGAAGATGAAACTATTGAACATATTTCGGATGCAATGCAGTCTTGGGAAACTGATACTAATTGATAACAACTGGGTGAGATGTGTTACGTTGGTCAGAGAGATCTGACTCAGTCTGTGTAATGTTGTTTTGTGGTGTTGTGTGTAAGAGTGGCGCAGTGAATAGAGTACTGACACATGGCACAAATTTTGTTTCAGAGTTTCGGATCTGGCACTACGATTGTGCCAGATACTCTTGTAGAAGTACAAGAGCGGGTGTCTGTGCAGCCTAACATTTTACTCCAGCTACGGAGAGGAGTGGGCCACAAGAATTCTGTACTACATCATTACAGGCCAGTAAAGTGCAAACCTGGCCTGCTGGAGATTCATAAACAAACCCCACCATCAATAAAGCAATAACGCTTGTAATATAAACATTAACATCAGTCCCTATGTTAAGGACTATGAAATTTGTAACCACTGATTGGACATGATGACGCCACCCCAACTAACCATCCAGTCCTAGTGTTCCCAAGACAGTGTAGATACCATTAATATTAACCATTGTAATAATATACCTATGTACAAAAGTTATATTTGATTATGCAATATATATGCATTTCATTGATAAATACCTATCATTTCATATGTTCTGACCAAAAGAAACAATTGGTTCAGGACTAATAAATTAAAAAATTTTTTAAACTTAAACTTTAACAGCCAGTGTTAGTTCAGTGTATTATAGAGTTTATTATTATTATTAGACTTATTAATTACATGTGTGTGTCTGTGTATTTTATTACCTACACATTACATTTCAGTACCCTAGACTTTTAACGTAGCTAACACTCATTATAGGAGAATAGGTCTGTTTGAGGTCGTAAGTGGTAGCAGAAGGGCCTTCTGTAACTCACATAAGCTTTTATCTCAGGAGCCTTCACAGCTGACCTCATACAGTACACTAGGTAACATAACAACCATACAATAACATCAAAAACCACTACAAATATTGGGGTCTTGTCCGGGGATTAAGTTATTAAAGATATTAGGATCTCCTGGTCTGGGAATTACACTAGTGGGGGCATAAGGGAATAAATTTAAAAGTGTCCGTTGAAATAAAAAGTGGAAAATAAGAGTTGATGAATCTTCACAGCCAGTGGTAATTAATTGATTAATTAATTAATATATTACCTTGATAATTACACTTTGTTGTTTACCTTGGTAATTATATACTTGTTGTTTACCTTAGTCATTGTTAAATTTTGTGTTAGAGTATGGCAGATCTAGCAAAATTTAGATCGGCTGCTGTGCTGACGGCGAAGGAGATGAATATGGAGGGTCAAGTTTTAATTCAATATGTGACTTCAGAATGTGACAAGTATATTGAAAGGGAAGATAGGAGGTTAGCTGAAGAGAAGAGGTTACAAATTGAGGCTGATAAAGAACTTAACTCATTCCCCCCAGGCTGTTTTTGGGTTTTACCCAGGCCCGAAAATGGATGCAATTTTTTCAGACAGGTGAGGTTTTAACAATAGACAGTGGACAGATACATAAGTTCAGTAGGTACTTGTGTTATACATATAAATGTGTGAAATTGACTGGAGAATCTTATGAATTGCTTCATATAATTAATTAATATAAATAGGTGTGAGTTATGTCTTGTGAAGTGCAGACTTGATTAAAAAAGTGTTAAAATTTTTTTTTTTAAATTGTATACTTAAACTTAAATATTTCAGCTCCCAATTAATGTATAGCAATAAAATGTTCAGAATGTCAGTGCACATTTAGTTTGAAACATATCTAGAAACTTTTATCACTATCACTTCATAATTGTAATTTTTATGATTTATTTCTCAAAACCACATATGTTTGTAAAAACAACAGCTCAAAATGTGTGCAATTTTTCTCTTCAGGTTATATTTTTAAAAACAGGTTGTAGATGCACATTTTATTTAACTAGGTGTTTATGTTATACATTTAAATGTGTGAAATTGACTGGAAAATCTTATGAATTGATTCATATAATTAATTGATATGAATAGGTGTGTGTTATGTCTTGTGAAGTGTAGACTTGATTTTAAAAATGTTTAAAAAGTAAAATAAAATTGTATACTTAAACTTAAATATTTCAGCTCCCAATTAATGTATGGCAATAAAATATTAAGAATATCAGTGCACGTTTAGTTTGAAACATATCTAGAAACGTTTATCACTATCACTTCATAGATGCAATTTTTATGATTTTTTTCTCAAAACCACATATGTTTGTAAAAACAACAGCTCAAAATGTGTGCAATTTTTCTCTTCAGGTTATATTTAAAAACAGGCAGTAGATACATATTTTACTTAACTAGGTGTTTATGTTATACATTTAAATGTGTGAAATTGACTGGAGAATCTTATGAATTGATTAATATAATTAATTGATATGAATGGGTGTGTTATGTCTTGTGAAGTGTAGACTTGATTTTAAAAATGTTTAAAAAATAAAATAAAATTGCATACTTAAACTTAAATATTTCAGCTCCCAATTAATATATGGCAATAAAATATTAAGAATATCAGTGCACATTTAGTTTGAAACATATCTAGAAACGTTTATCACTATCACTTCATAGATGTAATTTTTATGATTTTTGTTCTCAAAACCACATATGTTTGTAAAAACAACCGCTCAAAATATGTGCAATTTTTCTCTTCAGGTTATATTTTAAAAACAGGCAGTAGATACACATTTTTTAAACTAGGTGTTGATGTTATACATCAACATGTGGGAAATTGGATGAAGAATCTTGTGAAATGCTGTAGATAATTATTTGATGTAGGAAAAGAGTCTGTCATGTTATGTGAAGTGTAGACCTAATCAAAAATAACTGGAAAAAAGATAAATAAACTGTACTCACATATGTCAGCTCCAGTTTAATCCAAAGCAGAAAAATCTCAGAATATCAGTGCACATCCATTTTGAAACACAACACATTTTACCACAATCACTTCAAATATATAATTTATATGATTTTTTTCCTACACCACAAATTTCTGTGAATACCAAACAACTATGACTAATATTATTTACACCAACTATATTCTATTTTACATTTCCCAGAAGAATTTGCCACTATTCACATGCTTTTATGGTAGTCATAAAAACATTGTGGGTGTAGATGTAGCTGGTCTGGACATCCAGTGCAATAATAATGAGAGCGCTGACATAATAACCAACTTTTTGATCCAGGAGATCACACCCATTCACTGAATTGTTGTATTTATCTATCATTTTTGGTTTGACAATGTGCTTCCACTTTGGCCCGAGAAGATACAAGGAAAACCTTGGATTATACTGCTTATATTGCCGTCTGCCTTTATACCCTATTACCATTTCATTCAAACTGAGATTTTGGAATGGGTAAAAGGCACTCTGAAATTTTTGCAACAACATGTTCAAAAAGGTTCAATCTTTTCTTTTCCTTGTGAATTTTCATCAGAGGCATGAAGCATTGAATGATATAATGCTTCAAATCTACTTCTTGAAAACATCTGAAGAAACCAAGGAGTATAAAATTCTGCAGATGTAGACCAGTAGTCTTTATCCTTCTCCTTTAGTGACTGAAAGTTATGCTCTTTTTATACCAGCCCTACCTGATGCATGTTCAATCAGCTGATCGACATCGCCCTCAGAATGATCACTTTCATGAATATTCTGACACAAAGTCTTTACAATGTCTTCATTGGAATTACTAAACCTAACTTCTAAAATCAGTGTCGCTCGAGTTATCTTCTGTCCACTGAAAAATTAGCGTCGTGCTTGCTCAGCTGAAAGCAGATGTTTAGAAGAAGATTCTCGATCCATTTTGTATGTAAACAAAGGAATAAAAATGGATATAAAACACACAATTTTAGCTTCACAAATTTGTTTTTTGCTCACAAACGTTCATAAACATGTGCTGGATACAATGAAATGATTTAAAAACCAGCTAGTTGCTAGGTATTTATAACTTTTCGTTCAAACTCGACATATATCGCACTGGCGCGCCATGCGTCATTGGTCGGAACGGAAGTCCTATCTGGCGCAAGGCGCGCCACTGTGGACGGAAAGAGTTAAGAGGCTGCAGATTGAGGCTGACAAAGAGGCTAAGGCATTGGAGACAGATAGGGAGAGTAAAAGGCTCCAATTAGAGGCAGAAGAAAAACGACATCAAAGGGAAGCAGAAGATAAGAGATTGACTGCCGAAAGGGAGGCAGAAGAAAAGAGACAGGCTGCTGAGGCAGAAGATAGGAGATTGCAAAGGGAGCACGAGTTACGACTAAGGGAGCTGGAATTACAAGGCCATGCTCCTGAAAATGGTGCCAGCTCTTTTGCCTCAGATGCTACGCCTAGTCAGGGAGCCTCAACCTCAGCTATGGGGTTTCATTTAGACCATTTTAGTGAGAAAGACGATGACATCGAGGGGTACCTCAGTAGATTCGAACTATTAGCTACTACTTATGGGTTAGAGAGAGAGAGAGGTGGAGTCTTAAGTTATCCCAGGGACTGAGAGGTACTTCTTATGAAGTTTTTGCTAAGATGCATAGAGACGACCAAGACAATTATGACATGCTAAAGCAGGGTCTGTTATTGAGATATGAAAAGAATGGTGAATTTTATCGTAAGAAGTTTAGAAATGCCAAACTGTTGTCTGGGGAGACATACCACCAATTCTCTGCCAGACTGGAAACCTATTTGGAGAAATGGACTGCTCTGGGGAAGACCCAAGATCTTAAAGAGATGATCATGATAGAGCAATTGAGAGAGTCCATGGCTCCAGACCTGAGAAAATTTCTCATGGAACAAGGTGCAGAGAGATTGGGGGAGGTTTTAACTGTAGCTGAGAGGTATCAGGCAGCCCAGGCAGAGGTAAGTGGCACTAAAAAGAAGCACATAGACAATTTTAAAGCTCCACAGCAATTTAGTAAATTTGATACCAGAGAACAAGGTAATAAAGGCAGGACAAACTTTGATAGGCCACGAAATGATTATCGTGATAGAAACTCACAGTTCAATGACCAAAAATATAACGAAAGAAAACCGTTTAACCAAGGAAAGAGATGGTGCAAATGGTGTAAGAAAGACAACCATAATACCGAATTTTGTAAAAGGAAACCTTCAAACATTGCTGCAATGAGATCGGGGAAACAAAGATTAAAGGTTAATCCTAATGGACAGCAGGAACCTTATCACCCCCCAGTTTGTGAGGATGTTATTTGTAATGGGGTCACCATAAGGTGCCTATATGATACAGGTTTGGATTATGATTCAGTTGTGAAGTCTAGCCTAGTGGACCCAAGTCAGTATACCACAGAAACAGTGGAAATACAAGGGGCGACTAAGGACATACCACTCATGACACTTCCCATCGCAAGGATAACGGTGAAAGCTCGCTATGTGGAAGGAGAAATCAGAGCAGCAGTGATAGATGAACCAATCTACCCTCTGATATTGGGGTGTAGATACGTCTTCTTGGGGAATCCCGAGAGACCTGTGATCATGGCGACAGTGCAGACCAGGTCACAGAAAAAGGAGGAAGAAGGTGAACCTATAAATGCTCATCCAGAAGAGATGAGGAAGGCGCAGGCTGAGGATAGGACACTCAAGCCATGTTTTAAAAAATTGCCCAAATGCCACACACCTCCAAGCAAGGGAGAGTACTTTATGAAGAACAAATTGATCTACAGGAAGGCCGGAACTGGAACAAATGGTCACAACCAGCTGGTTCTTCCCACTTCATATAGGGATAAAGTGATGGAACTAGGGCATGCGATTCCCTTCAGTGGTCACATGGGGATCAGCGCCACAGGACAGCGTATAGCTTGTCATTACTTCTGGCCAGGGATAACGGAGGATATAAAAAGATATGTCAAATCCTGTCCAGAATGTCAAAGGGTAGCTCCAAAGCATTGGACTGCTCCTGCAACTCTAGGGGAAATGCCCATAGTGGGAACACCTTTTGAGAGGGTTGCAGTGGATATTGTGGGACCTCTCACTCGGACCAAGAGGAGGAACAGTTACATCCTTACTCTGGTGGACACTTGTTCTATGTGGGGAGAGGCGGTAGCCCTGCCATCAATTGATTCGAAACATGTAGCAGAGGCACTACTTACAATATTCACAAGATTAGGATTCCCGCATCAAATCTTGACTGATAATGGCTCACAGTTCAAGGGGAAACTAACGGAAGAAGTTTTTAAGCTATTTCAAGCCAGACACTTTCATTGTAGTCCGTACCATCCACAAGGGAACGGCCAGGTAGAGAGGTTCAATGGGACTCTCATTTCTATCCTGAGGAAGCTGGCACATGAAAAACCGGATATGTGGGATCAATTTCTGCCCGCCGCGTTGTTTGCGTATCGGGAGGTACCACATAGTTCAACCGGGATGGCTCCCGCAACTCTGCTATTTGGGAGGCCAATAAAAGGTCCATTAGAAGCTTTATTAAGGACCTGGACAGATGAGAAAGCAGAAGAGACTGTTACCTCATCATATCAATATGTGAACGAGCTGACCACTCGTCTGAAAGCTGGATGGAAACTGGCAAATGATAATTTGAGACAAGCCAGGAAGAAACATGCAGCGTATTTTAATAGGAAGGCAAAGGACAGAGAATTAGCTGTGGGAGAGAAGGTGCTTCTTCTACTACCCGGCAGCCAGAATAAGTTACAAATTGGATGGCAAGGTCCATATACGGTTCTAGAGAAGGTGTCTAGAACAAACTATAAAATTGACAAAAAGGGGAAGGAGAAGGTATATCATGTAAACCTTTTAAAGAAGTATCTGGACAGACCACTCCAGGAAAGCACCCCCTTACTGACCTTGGCTATCGCAACTAAAATGAAAAAGGAACCACTCACCTCACATGAATACCCATTACATCCTTGTGAAACAGCCGCACAGGTAAAAGTCAGTAAGCACCTGACTAAAAATCAGAGGGAGAGAGTTCAACAGGTTCTGGAGGAACATACAGATGTATTAACAGATAAACCAGGACATACAAATTTGCTACAGTATGACATGAAGCTGGTAGACTCAAACCCAATCTGTATGAGAGCCTATTCTATTCCGTTCGCGAAGGAGAAGGCATTGAAAGAAGAAATAGATTATTTGTTGAAAGAAGGGATTATTTCACACAGTGAATCTTCTTTTAGCTCCAGTGTAGTTTTGTTGAGGAAACCGTCTGGGGAACATAGACTGTGCATAGATTACAGGAAACTGAATGCTGTCACAGAAGGACAAGTGGATCCATTACCAGACACAAAACAGTTATTTGCCAGATTGAACAAGGCAAAATACTTTTCGAAGGTGGATCTTAGCAAAGGCTATTACCAGATTCCAGTGAAGCCTGAAGTTAGACCTTATTTAGCTTTTAGCACCTCGGAAGGACATTATGAATTCAACATGCTACCATTCGGACTGAAAAATGCTCCGAGTGTATTTTCTAGGATGATGCGCAAATTGTTGGATCCCTTGAATAATCCATGTATCACGAATTTCATGGATGATATTCTTGTCGCCACAGAAACATTTGAAGAACACATTAACTCTCTGAATATGTTATTTGATAGGCTTAGGGAAGCGAACTTAACTGCTAGACCAACAAAATGTTGTATTGGATGCAAAGAGTTGGAATTCTTGGGACATACTGTATATCAGGGTAACATGACCCCTGACCCCAAGAACTTGGAAAAACTGCAGAGAGCACCTAGACCACAAACAAAAAAAGACGTGCGATCATTCGTGTCGTTATGTGGGTTTTACCAAAAATATATCAAAAATTTTAACTCTATATGTGCTCCTCTGACTGATCTGACTCGCAAAGGAAATCCAGATAAAATTGTTTGGTCTGCGCAATGTGAATTGGCATTTCAAGAGTTAAAGGAAAAACTCACTAGCAAGCCTATTCTCAAATTGCCTGATTTGACTCAGGACTTTGTGGTGAGAACAGATGCAAGTAATGTAGGCCTGGGGGCGGCTCTGTTGCAAAGGTCCTCTTCACCCAATGGGGAACTGAACCCAGTCGCTTATGCAAGCCGCAAGTTGAATAAAGCGGAGCAAGGATATTCCACAAGCGAAAAAGAATGTTTAGCGTTAATCTGGGCAATAAAAAAGTTCCAAATCTATCTGTATGGTAGGACTTTTGTGGTCCAGACGGATCACCAGCCCCTAGTGTTCTTATCTCAGGCCAAGCATGAAAATGCAAGATTGTTAAGATGGTCTTTATTATTGCAACCTTATCAGTTTATTATCGAATATATCCCGGGGTCACAGAATGTCGGTGCAGATTTCCTCAGTAGGCACCCCTGTAATCAAAATTAGAGTAGATAGCAGGCGTGGGGAGTAATTTTATCTATGTGTATCACTGGTTTTGTAACTTGCATGAGTGCATGTTCTCAGGTGGGGAGATGTGTGGTGAAAAATACAGTGATACAACGTTAAAATATCTCCAATTATAAAGATAACGGGTAAGATAACATGTAGGGATAAATTTATACGTAAGATACGAGGATACATTCTCGCCTACGCCAGCGATTTCTACCGCCATTGAAACTAACTAGTTAGACATGCAGACGAAACGGTTTACCCTTTTAGACGGGAGGGGGAAACGGAGATAAAAAGGAAAAAATATGACTGAACACGTGTTTGAATCTAAAAGGCAAAAAGACGCACTTTGTAGTTTAAAGAAAAAAATCACGGCACTAGTTGACACAATATAAGGAATTGGTAGAAAAACTAACCTTGAGAAAAGTAGGATTTTCTTTAATAATAAAGTTATGAAAATAAAACCTAGCTAGTTTGATAGCCCATCTTGAGCAGAGAAATAATATACTTTTAATTATACAGACGGACAGATAAAACGGAAGATATTGACAAAAGACTGCATTGTTCACATCAGACTAGCGAACAGTTTTTTGTGCATATTTCACTAACGTTACATTTTGGCGTCCTTGAGTCCTAAAAATGCAAAAATCAAACTGCAAAGAACTAGAGGGGCAAAGTCGGAGGATAGAAGCTAAAAATAACTTAGGGGGGCAGGTTTGTGCAGTTTTTGCATGTAGTTAGTCCAAAAAAACAAGTGTATTTTTGTGAAAAGCCAAGTAGAGACAGACGGACCAACAGAAAATAATACACACTTGACTGAGATCTGACTGAAATTTGACTTTTGGTTTGAATATTTGAAAAAAGTTAGAGGGGAGGTTCGTTGATTGGACAGAAGTATTTATATTAGTGAATGAGAGACGCGCACTTGTACCATTTGATATAAGACTGTCCATTAACACAGTTCTTGACTGCTAGAGGTGATTTCCCGGAATTAATAAATAAAAATCAGTGGGACGCCCTAATCTAGCCAGCAGCTCAGCTGAGTTTTGCTAGTCCTAAATAACTGTGTTCTCAATTCTGAATTGTGGTAAGGAAAAAAAGCATTTATCTTGGTTATTTTAATATTTTGAGTGATTGATACTGCCATATCATGAAAAATGATTACGACAAGTAAGTGCCGGCTCTAGGTCCCCAGCCGCAGTCCAGGGCCTGGAGACAAACAAATAATATATGAAAACCTATCTAAGACTATGGAAGGCGGATCTATTATTGACATCAGTGGGAACATATTACCCACCTTATTGAATAGAAGAGGAAACTATTGAACATATTTCGGATGCAATGCAGTCTTGGGAAACTGATACTAATTGATAACAACTGGGTGAGATGTGTTACGTTGGTCAGAGAGATCTGACTCAGTCTGTGTAATGTTGTTTTGTGGTGTTGTGTGTAAGAGTGGCGCAGTGAATAGAGTACTGACACATGGCACAAATTTTGTTTCAGAGTTTCGGATCTGGCACTAAGATTGTGCCAGATACTCTTGTAGAAGTACAAGAGCGGGTGTCTGTGCAACCTAACATTTTACTCCAGCTACGGAGAGGAGTGGGCCACAAGAATTCTGTACTACATCATTACAGGCCAGTAAAGTGCAAACCTGGCCTGCTGGAGATTCATTAACAAACCCCACCATCAATAAAGCAATAACGCTTGTAATATAAACATTAACATCAGTCCCTATGTTAAGGACTATGAAATTTGTAACCACTGATTGGACATGATGACGCCACCCCAACTAACCATCCAGTCCTAGTGTTCCCAAGACAGTGTAGATACCATTAATATTAACCATTGTAATAATATACCTATGTACAAAAGTTATATTTGATTATGCAATATATATGCATTTCCTTGATAAATACCTATCATTTCATATGTTCTGACCAAAAGAAACAATTGGTTCAGGACTAATAAATTAAAAAATTTTTAAACTTAAACTTTAACAGCCAGTGTTAGTTCAGTGTATTATAGAGTTTATTATTATTATTAGACTTATTAATTACATGTGTGTGTCTGTGTATTTTATTACCTACACATTACATTTCAGTACCCTAGACTTTTAACGTAGCTAACACTCATTATAGGAGAATAGGTCTGTTTGAGGTCGTAAGTGGTAGCAGAAGGGCCTTCTGTAACTCACATAAGCTTTTATCTCAGGAGCCTTCACAGCTGACCTCATACAGTACACTAGGTAACATAACAACCATACGATAACATCAAAAACCACTACATCCCCTAATACGAACAATTTGCGTTTCCGTAACGTCTATCTATTCCTAACTCTTTAATCTTCTTTCTATTTCTTTATCCTCACGTGCATGTGCACTCATCTGTCCTGCTTTCCGTATTCGTGTATTTCAATCTCTTTCTTCCCTACTCTTTTGTTCCTCATAACATTCTGCCCTTTTTCGTAAACCTTCTCTTACTATATTAATTCAGTCCAGAACTCACATTCACCTCTTGTCGTCTCACTTATAATTCCTCCGTTATATGTTCGCTACATTTTGGTTACTTCTAGAACCTTTCTCTATATTTCTGCCATTTACACATGGCTTCTCCCAACATACCTATGTGTACCTTCCATGTATCTCTCTGTTATATCTCTATAGTTTCGCAAAACGTCATTGTCTCTGCCATCTCTTCTTCCCTTATCCACTATATTCGTTCCATCTGGCACAGTATCCCTAAATACTCTTGTCTGTCATCCCCCTATGACTTCTCCGATCTCTAACCTTTTTGCTACCTTCATCCTGACTTCTTATGTCTCCCATACTCCAAGCTTCTCAATTCTCCCATATTCGCCATTTTCCTCATGGTTTATCTTCACCATTTTCCTTCCCCTCATCTCTTCTGACATTACCCATGTCTTTTCTTTCTCTACTATTATCGCCAATCTCCCATGGCCTCTGCTCTGACCTCTCTACACTCGAGTCTTAATTATTCTCTCTCTACTGCAGTAGTCTATCATTCAGATCTACTCAGCTTCTTAATACGTTCAGTGTAAACTGATTGCATCTAGTTTGCCCACAACTAGACTCCCGCTGCAATTTTCTACTTCTCTCCTTCTCCCATTTATCTCCTCTACCTCTTGTTCCCTCATTGGAACTGTACTCCCCAATTTCTCAATTATAACTCTCTATTCATCTCCAAATATTTCTCACCATAATTTATTTCTCCATATCTCTATCTTCATTATTCCTACCGTCGTTACCACGGCTTTTCCTATAATTTCGCCCATACTACCATGGCTTCAAATCTAACTCTTACCTCTCTTTTACTCATCTCCTCCTATACTGCAGTACCCTATTGGTCAGGTGTACTCAGTTTACTTCATATGTGCGGTATAGACCAATCATACTAGTCTCCTTAAGACTAGCAACCGCCGCCATCTTGTTCCGTATAACATATGCTATGTCTCTCCTCACTATGGCCTCTATCTCTCCCTATTTCCTCACTACTTCATCTCCAAAAATTTCATGATCATGGCCTCTTTCGCCTTAAACTTCTCCAACGCAATCTGTTTATCCATATCTTGAGTCTTCTGTACTCGTCTAACCTCGTCAACACTTTGCTTCCTTTCTACTTCTGTATCTCGTGTATCTCCCGAGTTTCTCTCAACCTCGTTACTTCTTACTTCATCAACCGTTTGCCTTGATTTCTCTCTATCTTCCATGTCTTCCCTTCTCGTACTCCCTGGGTTCCTCTCAGGTTCTTTACTTTTTAATTTGTCGCTACCTCGACCTCTACTTGCACCTTCTCCATCCTTATTTCTCGTCTTTGACTCCTCTCTACTACTAGATCGGTATCTCCTTCGATCCTTAGTAGTTTCTCTACTTCTATTACTGCTTCTATTTGTCTCCTCCTTCTTAGCTTCTCGGCTGTTGGATCGGTAATCCATTCGATTCGTATGTGTTCTATATCTCTGTGTATCTAGTCTCTCTGGACTCTTGGATCGGTATTTCCTTCGACCCGTATCTCTTCTATCATCACTTCTATTTCTCAGCCTATCTCGGCTCTTAGATTGGAAATCCCCTCGATCTGTTTTACTTCTTCTTTCTATACCATTATCTCTCCTATTGTCCTTGCTGGCTCTAGTCTTGGGTCGGTATTCTCTTCGACCCGTCTCCCTACTTGTCTCCATAGTATCTCTACTCTTCGATCTCACATCCACCTGTTCTACTTGTCTCAACTTTTGTAGGCGTCTTCTATACTCTGACGAATTGTCTGTAGACGACTCACATCTCTTCGTCTTTTGTGTACTCCCTTCCACTATCTCTCTTCTATGGAATATCCGGCTGCTATGTCTGTGACGCTCGTCACTCTCCTCAGACTACATACTGTCAGAGTCACTTGACATCGATACCTCTTCTGGAGTCCTTCTCCGTCTGCTCCTATTTTCTACATAATTGATCGTTTTCCGACTCTTTCCTCGTGTTGTTCTATCCTCCTCTTGTGTTTCCCTGTGTCTGCCTCTCCACTTCGGACGTACCTGCTTTTGTGCTGTATTTCTTATTTTCGCGAGTGGCATATTGTATTCTGACGAATCGTCTGATGACGTATAATATCTCTTCTTTCCACGTCTAATGTCTCTCGCCCTGTCCTCCTGATCGTCTGTTTGTCTATTTCCCTCCATCTCTTCTTCTTCCTGCTGATTTTCTTGTTGCCTCTCCGCTTCCTGCAACTGTCGTAATTGTTTCTCTTGCTCTGCTAATCTATTTTCTCTCTCTTGTAGTCTCTGTACATATTCCATGAGCGAAATGTCCTCTTCGCTCTCCGAGTTATCTCTTACGTTTCTCAACCTCTGTAATTCTTCCGGTAATGTTCTGTCAACCTTTCCTTTCCTCGACGTTCCCGTCTGATCACGCTGTACATCTTCCTCTTCTTCCTCTATTTCTACTTCTGTCTGCTTTCTCTGTCTATTTCTCCCTGTATCCTGTTTGTCCTCCCAATCTTTCTCTCTTCCTCTCGCCTGTTTGTTTTGTGAATCATTAAAAATTCCAGATCTTTAGTTTGGGTTTTTAGGTTGTGCATGTATCTCCGCTCTAGTGACTATACGACTTCCACCTGCTCTTGGTGTGTATGACTCTTCTGGAGAACTTTCTTCTGATGTAGCCTCATCTGTGTCCTCTGGTACCACTACATAATGGGTCTTCCTCTTGTTCTGTTCCTGCGGTGGTATGTCTATAGGTTTCTGTGTTTGTAACCTTAGATGTTGTACATGCGCCTTGATGGTTTTATTTTGATCTTGTTTCCATATTTGATATGTTGTTTCTGAAAGGCGTCGTAACACCTGCCAATTCGGAATCCAGTTCTGGTCTAGTTTTCCACTCCTAACGTGTTTCCTATAGAACACTATGTCTCCCGGCTTGAATTCCTGTGCAACTGCATTTTTATTCGCATTTCTTTGCCTTCTTTCAAAATCTTTCTTGATGTTCCTTTGTGCTAAGGTGTGTGCTCTGTGCTTTTCCCGGACTAGTATTTCCATGTCATTTAGCGCAAATACGTCATGATGTTTCATGATAAAGTCTTGAAATATTCTTTTGTTTTTGGGGTCTGTCCGTATCTGTGACTTAATTTCTTTCATCCTATCCTTCATGTTATCCTGTTGTGTATTCCGTCCCTGCCTTCTATCTCTTTCTTGACCGGTTCCAGTCTCATATAACTTCTTATTGGTATGTTTATCTCCGAAGTAAGGTTGTCGCCCCCTTCCTTGAACCATTTCTATCCTATGTACTCGATCGGATGTGTAGTACGGTCTGTGACAATTGTTTCTCCATCTTGTATCTCTTTCCCTATATTCTATGCGATTGTTGTTTCTATGGCTCCATCTTCTTTCCCTCCACATGCGTTCCTGTTCTCTACACGCTAGACAATTACTGGTATTCATATAATCCTGTCTTAACTGTTGGCTACCCCTCCTAGTGTATGTTTTCCTATCTCGGATACCACTATGTCTATCTTTCCTTTAATTGTATTTATCCTGTCCTTATCTGCTGCCTTCAGTGTATGACATGTGTTGTACTCTCCCCACAATGAATCCTCTTGGTATCGTGACATGCTTTGCTGCTGTGTTGAGTAGCATAACTGGAAATTCAGACTTGTTTCCTATCACTACTATTCCCTCCGTCATGTTTATGCACGGTTCATCGGCTATGTCTGCATCCTGGAATTCCACTGTTCTGACCGTCTGTCCAATTTTATAATATGGTGACCTCTTAATTTTTCCTGTGACTATGTTCACCGTATTCGGAAATAAAGTAATCGGTTTCTGTAATCTTATCACAGATGCGATATGCGTATCATCTTGCATGTCAATGTACTCATCCTGAATCCTTAGCTTCTGTATGTCAAAGTACAACCTTACGCTGTATTTCTTCATAAAATCTCTGCCTAATATGCAATTCCGTGACGTACCTTTCACTATAACAAAAGTTTGCATCAACGACTTCGTTCCAATGCTAAACCGTAGCGTTGACATTCCCATCACCTTTAACATTTCACCTGACACTAACGTGAGTTGCATGCGTGTTTTTTCCAATTTGGGTGGCTGACGTAGCTGTTTATACAACCTAAATCTTAATAAGCTAACACTAGCGCCTGAATCCAAGAGACTTCTGATTTTTCTATCACCTATTGTTATCAAACACGAACTCGGATCTGTATGGTACGTTTCGTTCACTGTTGATATATCTCCATTTTTTTTCCATATCCTTGGTTTTCTTTCTATCTGTACCTGCCTATTCTCCTTGACCTATTTATCACACTATTCCTGTCAGTCTCTCTCATGTGAGTAGGTTTGCCTTTTCCCTGACTACTGTATCTAACGTACCGAGGTGTACCGAAAGCCCTCGTGCGGTGCGTGCATGAATGTGCTCCTTGTGTGTGGGTGTATTGAGGTTGACACCAGGTGTCGTCACTGTCCCTACACATAGCCTGTCGCGGACCATGGTAACTACCCATATGTGTAGCCCTACTGCTTTGATACCTGCGTGGTGGTCTCCATGTACACACGCTAGCTCTGTGTCCCCGCTGATGACAGTTATAACATTCCATATCTTGCACTCATCGGCGACCTGTTTGTTGTCTCCTTCCATGACCATTTCCTCGACCGACATTATCTATCTCCATTGGCTCCTCTTCCTCAACCCTTGCCTGTTCTACTCTCAACTCAAACCTTCTCCTTATGTTTTCTTCTGCAATGGCAGAAGCCATAGTGTCTTTTAACGTCTTATGATCTTTCCTTATTAAGTGGAGTTTGATGGCATCACTATATAATCCGTCTACGAAGATACCGATCAATTGGTCATCTATTCCTTGTCTGTCTATTGTTTCAGCTGGAAATACATCTTCAATGATGTTAAACTTTCTGTCAGTATACATTTGTATCGTTTCTTCTTTGCTTTGTTTTATCTTTCTAAGTTTCTGCCATCCTAGGTGTACATCTTGTAATTCTCCTTATCTCTTCACCAATTCCTGTTTGAAATCTTGCCATGATTCCTCTGGCACTGTGTCTAATCTTCTTCTAATGAAATCTGCTACTAAGTGTGTGCTAGTAGGAAAAGCTAACAATCTCTTTTCATTGTCTGAAGCCTGAACTGATAACGAATATCTCTCTATTTGTAAGAGCCAGGTCTTACATTCAGTAGATTTACCTGAAAACGTATCAACATTCCCCTTGACATTGGCAAGTTTGCTGTTTTTGTCTACCCTACCCAATGTCTCAGATACCTGGCGTAATACGCCTCCTACCGTTTCTGTCTGTAGTTCCATTTATTGCCCTGAAAATCAAAAACATTTATGTTAGTGGGGCTTCTTGGGGCTCTGAAAAAAAATGTCTCTGGTTAATTATCTTGATGTTGTAACAAAACAATTGTTATTCACAGCAAATCTCTATACCAAAAATATGAAGGAAATTATAATACACGAATAGGTTCAAAAGTTGTATACCAACAATAATTCTACCTAATTATAACTAACTAACTACACTGTATCTGGACGTAGGTTCCTGATGAATGTTTCTTTTCTGGACTGCTGACTTGAGTGTGCACCCTGTTTTTGATTCTTTCTTTCTTCCCTGTTGTTTTCTGTGTTATGAGCGGCTGTTGTTGATACTTGTTACACTGTTCATAGCAGGATCACTCTGGTGTGATGATGTTTGACCCATACCCGACTGTGGAATTAAGTTATAAAGAAAATGTATCTTCGTCACCGTTGACTTGAGTCCCTTCGTTGGCCTTGTCACGCTCGGCTGCTCTTCATAAGTCTCGGCACATAACTGTCTTGTTTTCTTCAATGTTGACTTGAATTCATGCTTCGTTGATCTCGACGTTGTTTTTTTTCAATCGCCTGCGTTTTGATAAGTACACTGTTTTGTAACACACGTAATCCTCCCACAAGTGGTCACTGGCACCATAAAGGCAAACGTGTGATAGTTTCATTGATTCTCAACCCAACTTCTAACCCAGGTTCTTTTGCTTGTGTGATTGTTGTTTCGTTGACCCTTGTGTATGTTCTCGACTTAGTGTACCCTTGTCTTATGTTCACTGGCTGTAATTGTAGGCGCCGTACCTTTGTGACCTACCTTGTTCCTATGACCACTGAATGAGATCAAATTATCTGACAAATATAATACTTGGAAGGACTTGACGACTCAGAGCTGACAACAAAAGTTCTTTATTAGTTATCAAGGAACATATTCACAACTTGGCTACCTTCGAGCCTGATTATCAATAAATATACATATGAGACTTCATTGATGACACTCCTACATCACGTACTGCACTGGTCAAGAACTAATGTTATTATCTCTTGATTAGCTCAGGATCTCTGCTGTCTACTTTGTTATTCTATCCACCCATCACTACTACACATCACTACTGATTAATGGGCTGTTCTCAATCTATTACATTTGTTTCAAAGTATTGTCTGGGTCACCACCAGTGCTGGTGATTTCTTCGTAGCTATAAACTATTCTTTGTACTACCTGCCTATATGTCCGACGCTGGACCACTTGTCCTTGTCTATCTGCTCTCAGCTAATTACACGAGTGTTTACATACCAGAATAAAACTGCTGGTGATATCTGCTGGACACAGCTCGACATGAAAAACTATTTGTTATGGAAATATCTTGCATCAGTCTTCTTCTCTTCTTCTCTGTACACTGCAGCAGTCCCATAAGCAACATGGCACCTCAGCTGTCCATAACATGGTAGAAGGTCGTACGGTTAGTCTAATTTCTAACCTGCTCTCAGCTGACGACCATTGAAGAGTGTTCTCAACTCTTTACTTCCCCCACGGGTTTCTCGTGACACAATGTTGACCTAAAACCAAGTCCCACTACTCATAAATTATTCTTACATATTCCTATCCCAGTTCTCTCCCTTTCCTATCACATTTGTTCTTTAATTTATTTAAAAAACATACTTTAATTTTGATGATTATTGCAAATGTATGATGTTATATTACTTTTATAATGATAAATGCCTTAAATAATGCTTAAAGTAAATGCGAGGATGAAAGGATACAGCATACATGATGAGAGAGAGAGGAAGGGCAGAATGTCAGACGGGCCTGCGTGCCCAATTCTTAACCCTTTGCAAATAAAGTTCGTTCGTTCGTTTGTTCTGGCGAGGTCTGAGGTTGTCTTGGCGAGCTTGAAATTCACAGTGAGTTAAAACTTCGAAATGGTCAGGCCATATTCCCCTCAATGTTGTTATAAATCTAATCAGAAAGATCCAGTAATTTCAAACAGGTCGGGTGTGGCACTTTCAAAATATTTCCTACTTGGAAAAATTGTGCCAAAGGTCACGTCTCCCATATATGGTAATATGATGTCTTGCATACACTCTCACAAACACATTTGTAGACTAATATTGTCTAAAATGTAATAAATTCATGATTACTTTTAACCAAGTGACCGGAAGCGATTATATCACACTGGTCTGCCCACATGTGTCACACGGACAGTAATCTCGTTATCTGTCGTATGAGTACGCAAACTAAGTGTCTTATCGGAGATTTAAGCCGATAGCGCTGGCCGATGTACGTGTTAACTGCCGCGCTTTTAACTACAAATCTGGGTAGCGCCAAGCAGTTGTGATGTATCATATCAGCCGCTCCTTGCAAATGTGATATTTATCACCTACAGGGTGATTTGATAAAATCAAATATCTGCTGCTTAGCAGAAAAATAACGAGGAAAGAAAGAAAGAGAGAAAGAAAAGTGCGATAATTGACAGCACATAATAAAATTCAGTACCAAAAATGTACCGATACTGACGGAGAGAACCAAAGATCGATAGAGGTCGTGCATTTCGTCACAAAGATCTTTTTCTATGTCACGGATTATTTGAAATTGCTTTCCATTTTGGGGTCACGCTTCAATCAATCAATACCCTTTAGCTCCCCAAGGAGCATAGGCCTTCAACAAACACATGCCACGTCTTCCTGTCCCGTGCCTTCCACTAAAGTTCTTTCCATGTTTTCCTCATCATTTTCACCTCTGTATCCAGTTCTCTTCTCCATGCGTTTTTTGGTCTACCTCTGCCTCTCTTTCCCTGTGGATTTCAGAACAAGGACTGTCTTGTAATGCTATCAACAGGTTTCCTCAATGTGTGTCCTATCCGTCGCTAACGTCTTCTTCTCAACTCTTGTTCCACTGGCACTTGTCTGGTTCTTGTCATCAATTCCACATTTGTGACTATGTCATACCATTTCAGTCCTTCTATTCTACGCAAGCACCCGTTTATAAAAGTCTGTAGCGTTTTGGTTGTTGTTTTTGTTGTTCTCCATGTTTCAGAGCCATACAATAGGACTGACTTCACATTTGAATTGAAGATTCTTATTTTTGTGTTGGACTTGATTTCTCTTGTTCTCCATATGTTTCCCAATGCAATGAAAGCTCCTCTTGCTTTTTGTACTCTTATTTTGATATCATAGTCTGTCCCTCCAACTTTGTCTATATTATTGCCAAGATATGTGTAAGATTCCACATCCTTTAGTGATATTTCTTCAAGTTCAACCTTGTTATCATTTCTTGCATTTATTCCCATAATCTTTGTCTTTTCCCTGTGCATTTTCAGGCCTATTTGTTGTGACCTCTCTTTGAGATTTTCATTTTCTCTTGCATTTGATTATGATTATGGGACAGAAGAGCCAAGTCATCTGCAAAGTCCAGATCATCAAGCTGTTTAATCAGATTCCATTGGAAATTATTTCTGTTGTGTGATGTCGAAGTTTTCAAAACCCAATCACTTGCTAGTAAGAAAAGAAATGGAGACAAGAGGCATCCCTGTCTCACTCCCGTCCTAATTCTAAACAGTTCTGTAAGTTTTCCTTCATGAAGAACTCTGCATGTCATGTCTTCTTAGGTCTTCCTTATTAAGTTAATAATCTTCATGGAACTACATAATGCCCCATCAATTTCCAAAGTGATTCCTTAGGATTTCATTCTATCCAATCCTTTAGATCTGCATCATGTAGCAAATCATTATTCAATGGTTGATTGTATCAAGTCTTTGTCTTACGTTTTTTTACAAAACCTAGATGGGGATGTTGAATCAACATATCCTATTTCCATCCATTGAGCACGACTGAGATTAACAAGCACACGATGAGTACAATTATGATTTTAACATTTTATAAAATATATACCAGTTCCGGAAGTTATAAACGCAGTCAAAGGCAGTGACAATTTCACGTATTGAATGTACTGTGCAGTAGCATAAATTTTGTTAGAAATAGCTAGTTTGATACATCCGGTATCGGCAGTTATTCATCTTATTTGGATACCCTAATTATAACCTGTTAGAGGTTGAAAGGGATATTTTCCATCATTAAAGTTTTAAAAATATTGACTGACTGACACGCTCAAAATGTCCAATAAAAGCCAAGGTTCTCAGGAAGAAAGCCAAGATCCCAAGTTTTGTACGAAAAAGACAATATCTTGGAAAAAACCAAGGAGTGGTAATACTGATCTCAACTTAATGTAGGCAGCACTATGTGCCGGTCAAAAATATAAGTAATAATTGCAGACTGAAAATATACGTTAAGAGATATTCGTTTTATACATATTTGATGACATGTATTGAGCCTAGCGTGCATTTATTTATCCCATATAAAATATAAGTGCATATTTCTACAATAGTGACAAGCAGTAGAAAAAGTGTCTTAAGAACTTTAAAGTACATTGTAGTTTCCGTTTTTTGCTACACAAGCTTTTGCAAAAAAAAAATATAAAATAACCATTAAAAATTTTAAAAGTTATAACTAGCTTTCTTGCATATATTACTCCCCCTTGAAATAAAAATTACGTCCCTTAGATAAACCGTTTGAATGTATCTAAACGCTTCAGTATGAGGTAAATAACAATGCGAAGGTAGTGGGAAACTGATAATAAGAGTTCCCAACATCAATGTCTGGTTTTGTAGCGAATACAGAAAGTTAGTTAAAAGTCAGTGACTTTACATGCTTGTTGTATATGTGGGTACTGACTTTTGTCCTCACCCCCCCCCCCCCACCCTCCCTCCCACCTTTCTCTTTCTCCAATGCCTACGGAATCGATACTTATCGGTTTGTATATGTAACCTGCCAAACCCTCCAAGGGAGGTAACCAACAACCATTTCTGTGACTGCCATAATAAAAAAAAGTCAATATATGCTGCAAGATAGTGCTAAATATCTCTCAACGGGATTAAACTTAATATTGAACCCAAGCTTATTTCGTGTTCTTCGCCCCCCCCCCCCCCCCCCCCCCGCCCTTCCACCACCAATTTAAAAAAAAAAACGGCAACCATAGCTGAAGTTTGAAAGATGTATGCAAAAGTGCCATGAAGAGATAAGTCCAGTATTCTGGGAGGACGAAGATGCCGATCGCAGCAAGTGAAGATGCCCCTACAAATTATGATGAAAGAGACTCTTACAACATTAGGTGGAAATAACCATGTTAGTGATGCCCCCTTAACGAAATGGGTTCTGTTCAAAGCGGTGGCTGAGTAGTCAAGAGAAGTATGTCACTTGAGAGCCATGACCTAAGCGGGACGGCTGCCATAAAATGTCAAGGACGATCAGGTTGACCACATTATGGGATACAATATTTCTATAGGATTATTGACATGTCTTTTTTTTTTTATTGTATTATCAGGACGTGTATCTATTGGATATTCCTAAATCACGTGTCAAAACAAGGAAGAAAGAACGACCATTTGACACGTAAGTTGTATTTTTTTATATTCCCAAAAACAAATGAAAAGAAACAAAATTCTAAAATGACCAATAAACTCAACGTTACAAGAGAGAGCAGATATTATTGTCCACCACGATGTCACGTGATCTCCCCATGCGCTGTTGTGTTAATATAACAAATCATTTTATGTCATAAAATAACAGATAATTCTCTGTATTGTGGCCTTTGTTTCATATAAAGTAATTGGATAAATGAAGAACTAGCAAATTACAAATAGTAAGTGACTTTACAATTACCCTGTATAATCACATGTCTTGTGTGGACTCTGTATTTGTTAGCAATAATCTAGGTCACATGTCTTGTGTGGACTCTGTATTTGTTAACAATAATCTAGGTCACATGTCTTGTGTGGACTCCATTTGTTAGCAATAATCTTGGTCACATGTCTTGTGTGGACTTTGTATTTGTTAGCAATAATCTAGGTCACATGTCTTGTGTGGACTCTGTATTTGTTAGCAATAATCTAGGTCCCATGTCTTGTGTGGACTCTGTATTTGTTAGCAATTATCTAGGTCACATGACGTATAGTCCCCGGGGTATTTGACGTAGTTAAGACAGAGTAGAACTACTACACATACGTACATTTCGTTGAAGGCGACTAATACCAGGTCGTGAATGGGCAGCCTCATCATGTAAAACAAATGTCTACATAGACCATTACTGCCAGAGATTGTATCTGCTTCGTGCAGGCTTCCAGTGTGACTTGTTGTAGTGGTGACTTCGTGCAGGCTTCCTGTGTGACTTCTGGTAGTGGTGACTTCGTGCAGGCTTCCTGTGTGACTTGTTGTAGTGGTGACTTCGTGCAGGCTTCCTGTGGGACTTGTTGTAGTGGTGACTTCGTGCAGGCTTCTTGTGTGACGTGTTGTAGTGGTGACTTCGTGCAGGCTTCCTGTGTGACGTGTTGCAGTGGTGACTTCGTGCAGGCTTCTTGTGTGACGTGTTGTAGTGGTGACTTCGTGCAGGCTTCTTGTGTGACTTGTTGTAGTGGTGACTTCGTGCAGGCTTCCTGTGTGACTTGTTGAAGTGGTTAATCCTTGCTTCATAAGAAGCGCAAAAAATGATGATGTCGAGTAAATAACGATTATTTTATATGGAGTGAATGGAGTCAGTGTTATTGTTAAAACATTGGTGTCGAGTATATAACGATTATTTTATATTGAGTGAATGGAGTCAGTGTTATTGTTAAAACATTGATATCGAGTATATAACGATTATTTTATATTGAGTGAATAGAGTCAGTGTTATTGTTAAAACATTGGTGTCGAGTATATAACGATTATTTTATATTGAGTGAATGGAGTCAAAGTTATCCTTAACAAACATTATCTAAATGTTTATTTGTAAGCGAACCATATTTTATTCTAGATGCTTCACATTTCATTATGCTAGCAATAAAAATGCTTCTTGACCATCCCACTACCTTGAATGAACTTGATTAGCATGTGAAAGTGATATATTACCTCCCACTGAGTTTAGCTATTAGCGTAAGATCGAATATTTAAATCGTGTAAGAGCCATATGAGTAATATAGTAGGGAGGAAACGAGGCGGATTTCTGGCGGCGCGCTGGCGGCGCGACATGACTTTTATATAAGGAAAATGTGGTGGAGCGCTCTGGTGGAGCGTGACTTTTTATATAGCGATATATTTTAGCCGGGGTGACTTCCTGGTGTCCTGGTAGTGTGTTGTGGTTTATTTATGTGTTACAGCATGTGTTGTTTGTTTTTACAGACAATATTTAGGTATACATATAGACGATATTTATATTACAACATTTAGACAACAGTTATACATATATTACAACAGTTAGACTATATTTAGTTATGTGACAGTATAGGATTACCACGTCGTTTTAGCGCTAAGGTGCTACCACTTTATTATAGTTAGTGTAAGAATACTTTAGCAAGATTTAAACACTGAAGTATTTGAAGTGACTAGTTAGTTAATTAACCCTAGTCCCAAACCTAGGACAGTCATTCGTTCATGGTGTACATGAAATGACGTCATCAAAGCTTGTGTAGTAGCAATACAAGAAAAGAAACGGAAGTTATTTTTTAAAAGGGGAGATTAGAGTGAGTTGTTTTTGCACGAGACGAGCGGTGGCTGTTTTTCCATCAAGCAGGTCCCATTTAGGTTTTGATTCGTATGGACTGTGGTTTTGTGCACCTTTAATGAATATATTCTATGAACCAGCATGAAATGGTTAGCGATTGCAACCACTGAATAAAAGGTATCGTTTAGTTAAGACGAAGTTAGACTTACTTCTTGAACACAAGTTGGAAGTTACATTGTTGACATTTGACTATCGGAAACAGAGTACTTCATTCTTACGATCACACAGCCACACACCAACACAGACGAGTCTACACCAACTACCTGGGTTTATTACACATCTCTTCTGTAACCACCACCTCTGGCGATAGCCAGTTTACAACAGAAGCCCCTCATTTCTTCACCCTGTCATAAAACGGCTTTACAACAGAAGTCCTACAATTTTCCTCACCCGGTCACAGTGACCTTTATTGGTGCCGTTCCCGTCCACTCCCCCGGCCACATAACCTCATTATTGGTGCCGTGACCAGGATTCGTCTCCGTTGGTGTACCTTTTTATTGGCGCCAGTGACCAACTCGTCTCCGTTGGTGCACCCATACTACAATGGAAATGAACCAGCCGCAGCTGGAGCACCAGTTGGTATTGTTGCAACAGCAGAACCAACAATTACAGCAACAGCTTCTGTTTCAGACACAACATACAGCGTCACAACAACCCCTACCAGACTCTGATAATATTCATACTGCTACTTTGAAGAGACATTGAAACATGGAGAGTTGTTCAAGAACCATACAGAACAGAAAGAAGAGAATAACATTGAGAGACTTCGCTTCAGAATTAAAGCGCTGTAGAAATTACGCAGTCGATTTCCCCTGCATAAGAATAATAGATGGATTGGTTGCAAAAGTTTATAAGATTGAAATAAAGGAGATTGTTGAAATCAAACTACAACCATTCAAAGTGAAAGAAGGAAGACCAAAATTGAATTTGAAAAAACGAACTGAACCTGCAGTTACTAAAATAGAGCCTCAGACAGAGAATGTCGCAGTGCAAACGGAGGACAGGTTTAAGAAGAGTTTAATCCCAGTCAGAGTAAAGTCAAGACAAGTTACAGATGACTTACCTGATTTATACAGTACAGAAATGGTTGATAAGATAGAAAAGCTGACATCCGAAGACAGAGATATGAAGAGCGACAGTGACATCATGAAGCCAAATACAATCTTGTCAATGCTATGGAGTCAAGCACAGATGAAGAAAGATAAACGGTGCAGAAAAGTCCAAACAATTGCTAATATTTCAGAGCTAGAGACTGTTGATGGTATACTGAACAGTCTAGTGTCAAGAGGAATAAGTGTTCTAGAAGACATAAAGACATTACTTCTTCAGAAAGGACAGTCAAGTCAAAGTAACATTCAAGATCAAGTGCGAGATGGGAAACAAGAAGCTGTCACATACAAAGATCCAGAAAGAACTGACCTGAATTTGCAAAGTCATGTACCGGTTCCAGAGTTGAGCAAAGTTCCCTCAGATAGTGGATGTTCAAGAGATAACAGCCTTAATCCACAAAAGAATCAAGAACAGTTGAAGCAGATTACAGCATCAGCACAGATAGAGTCGGCAACACAGACAGAGAATACAGCGACAGTTTCGGCAACACAGACAGAGAATACAGCATCAGCACAGATAGATTCAGCTACACAAACAGAGAATAAGGTTGCAGTTTCAGCAACACAAACAGAGAATAAAGTTGCAGATTCAACAACACAAACAGAGAATAAAGCTACAGTTTCGGCAACACAAACAGATGCTGACCTTAACACTGACACATCATGCAGGTGTACAAAAACAGTACAGAGGGTCGACAGTGTTTCGGAGAAGAAGAAAATTATCAAGGTAGCTAACCCAAGTGAACAGGAGATGAAGAAAGCATTAAAAGACGAAATGAAGAAATCTAAACCTGAGACAGTAGTACTAAAGTATGCACAGAGATTTCTGGAGAAAAAGTTTCATACAGACTTATCAGAAAGAAAAGATGAAATTCGCAGACTTGTGGTGAGAATATTAGAGGAACTTAATTACTGTGATGTCCGGATAGCAGATAGACCCCTGGTCTCAGATTCGTCATCAAGTTACTCAGACAGTGTAGCGTCAGATGGAGAAGAAAGAATTATAGACTCCGACGAATATGCAGAAGGATACTTGTCGGAGGAGCTTGTTTATGCAACGGACGAAGAAGGCCGTAGATACTATCGGCTGAAAAATGAGAAAAGTCATCCGGGATGTATAAATCAGATAAAGAAAATTACCAAGAAGTCCGCTTCCATTCCCTCAGGTCCTTACGCACCACCTACTTCGGACCTTGATACTGCCCCTGATTCTACCTCCTCTGACATCGAGACTGACGTTCCTCCCCCTCTTCTTCGTTATCCTACCAAACGTAGGCATTCCACCTCCTCTGGAAATTCTGCTCCCCTTCCCAAGTATCTTCTGCAGCCCACTGCCCATGTCCGTACTCACTTTTCCCGTCTTCCTCGCCCCTAAAGCTTCCTCGGGTACCTCCTCCTACCCTCCCTACCCCACAGACACACCGTAGATCGCGTATTCCCCGCCGTCTTCCTCCGATCTGTCCACGCCCTCCTCCCCAACCCTCACTTTATGTCCCGTCCCCTCCTGCAGTCCTCGCAATTTCTCCTCATCCTCAACAACCCCGCTGTGACGAACGTTTGAACACACGAGCAATCGAATGCATTGATTCCTTAAATATCCTCATAAAATCGTTAACCAGTTGACCTTTCTTTTTTTCCCAGATGTCGTTTCCAGTTATGTCTTTTTCGATGATCTGTTTGTCTTTCGTGACCTCACTAGCTATGCTTTTCGACTCCTATGATGTCGAGTTTTGGGACACTCCTCATGCCACATGATTAACTCCTCCTTGACCAGCGTTAGCTATATCATTTTTTTGTACTTAAGATGGCATCTGTGCTGTCATGACCTTATGATTATTGCTTTTTTCTTAATGGGTTGATTTTTTTTTTGTCACGAGCATGGTCATGATTTGTTCGTGATGATTTGTGAATAACAAAGAGATTACCATTAGTTCATTATTTTTTTTTCACCCGCCACTTATGTTGGCATCAGTAATGTTTTTTTTATCATTCCATTTTGTTTCCTCCATGTCGTTTAGACATAGTTCGATTTCCGGATTTTTTAATGCCGGTACATTTCTTATGTGAATTAACTCATGCCACTTATTACCCTGTTTGAAGTTTTGTGTACTACATACTGATGTTCCTGCCTTGTGCAACCGCCGTGTTCGGCGTACGCCATTTTTTTTGGGCACCCACCATTTTTTTTTATTGCTTGTGAGTTCTCCACTTTTAGCGACGTTACCTCGATTTGATGCATTAATGATTTGTGTTTTTTTCCATGACTTTGAGTAATGTTTGTGACTTCATGGTGCATTGTTCATTGATCCCTATGAGTATTTTCATTTTTTGCCATTGTGTCATTTATGCCTCTCGACATACACTTAGTATTTTTTCTCCATAACTAGCTAGTTCTTTTAATTTTCCCCATCATTTTTTTGTTTTCTTTATTTCATTGTCCATTCCCCATTCCCTTAACTCCCATGCTATTGTATTCCACTGCTGTATATTATCCCATCACCTTCCATATCCATGATTGATGTTTTGATGTATATTGACATAATAATCTGGTGGAACTGGTATATACATTTTTTTTCCCTTAGGTTTTTTTAGGGTTAGTTTTCAGTAGTTCCTCGGAATATGTCTCCCTTCCGGGATACATTTTGGTGGCCCCGGGCGTATGTGACAGTATAGGATTACCACGTCGTTTTAGCGCTAAGGTGCTACCACTTTATTATAGTTAGTGTAAGAATACTTTAGCAAGATTTAAACACTGAAGTATTTGAAGTGACTAGTTAGTTAATTAACCCTAGTCCCAAACCTAGGACAGTCATTCGTTCATGGTGTACATGAAATGACGTCATCAAAGCTTGTGTAGTAGCAATACAAGAAAAGAAACGGAAGTTATTTTTTAAAAGGGGAGATTAGAGTGAGTTGTTTTTGCACGAGACGAGCGGTGGCTGTTTTTCCATCAAGCAGGTCCCATTTAGGTTTTGATTCGTATGGACTGTGGTTTTGTGCACCTTTAATGAATATATTCTATGAACCAGCATGAAATGGTTAGCGATTGCAACCACTGAATAAAAGGTATCGTTTAGTTAAGACGAAGTTAGACTTACTTCTTGAACACAAGTTGGAAGTTACATTGTTGACATTTGACTATCGGAAACAGAGTACTTCATTCTTACGATCACACAGCCACACACCAACACAGACGAGTCTACACCAACTACCTGGGTTTATTACACATCTCTTCTGTAACCACCACCTCTGGCGATAGCCAGTTTACAACAGAAGCCCCTCATTTCTTCACCCTGTCATAAAACGGCTTTACAACAGAAGTCCTACAATTTTCCTCACCCGGTCACAGTGACCTTTATTGGTGCCGTTCCCGTCCACTCCCCCGGCCACAGTTATACATATATTTAGACATATATTACAACAGGTATATAGACATAGGTAACAAAGAATTTAGTTAATATATTTTATTTTTCAAATATCACAGAATTGCATTATACAATATTAGCAATCAACACATATGAGTATATATATCGGCAAATATCACATAGGAATATATATATATATATATATATTTATATTGGAAGACATAAAATGTAATATCACCGGGTACAGCTGCAGACCAGAACTTGAGGGAGGGGTGTCGTCACATTGTCGTCATTGTCATCGTAAAAATAGGACAGAGAGGTGTGTATTGTGTTGTATTGTGTGTGTGATATGGTTTTTGTTTGGTGTACAGAGTGGAAGAGAGATTTTGGGTAGGGAGGTGTATTGTATTGGATCTGGGTTGTATATACCTGTAGGTATCTGTGTTGTGTACATAGTGGAAGAGTTTAGATGTTGAGGGGAGATGTGGTGACGTTGTCAGCATGCACCTGTCGTTTGATGTAAAAGTAAGACAGGGAGTTGCGGTGTTGCTCGTACGTGTATATGGCAGAGTTGTGTGTTCGGAACCCGATGTTTTTCCCGCCCTGTGCTTGTTGTGTATTGAGGACTTCTAAGAACGGGTTTTTGTTGATGGTATTGTGGTATTTGCTCAATCCTTTTGTCGTTGTTTTGTCGTAAGTACCAAAACAGTGATACGTTTTGCTACAGAGGGAAATCATCCCACTGCCTTCGTATTCTAATTTAAAAAGGCCCGGTGTCCGTTTGTCGTATAATTTTTGTTCGCGGCATTTCTGACAAACTACCCGCGTCTTACCCTCACTAGCTACAAAGTCGGCTCTATGGTCGGGACATACTTCGGCGGGGAACCACTGGTGGTAGGTACTATAAAACTCCTGTCGCATAGCGGGCTTAACAACGTCCGCTAAGTTGTCTGAACTAAGGGCTAAGTAAAGACTGCCTGTGTTTGTATCGCACAACTGAAAGTCTGACCTATCTACAAATTTATCTAGACAGTCGAAATAAAACTCTAACATTCTCAATTTGGCGCATTGATAAACGAAAAAACCTATCTGCACGGGCAGGTCCCAGCTAATTTTCTTTCTAACCATTTCTACTTCAAAAATGTCGTCCGTCACTAGAGTCATTTTTTCTAAAGCGGGGGCAGTTAATTAATTTAGACGTACCCTCTCCCGTCGTGTACGAGACATCTACGTGCTTCGCCTTATTGGTCAACGTTTTACCATAGGCGGCGTTACCCAACAGTTTCATGGTTTCGCTGGTAATTGCGTAGGCAGGATCTGTATCACCCTGGAACAGCAAAGCAGCGTCTGAAACAGTGTCCCCAAACTGTTTGAAACACGTCGCGGGCGTATATTCAATTACCTGGTAAATACAGGTGACTTCTAAACCTTTGGTCAGGTACCAGCGAAGCAAAGGTGTCGCAAAAAAATTTTTGTTGCCCACATAACTCCCGATCAACGTCCTTCTGGGGGTAGTCAGGAGTTTATGTTTTTCGGCGTATTTCCGCATGAAAGGCCCAATATCATCTCTCGTGACGTCGACGTTCTTAAAAATGGGCGTCATCTCCGAGAAATAGTCCTTTAGGGAGTCGGGGACATGAATGTCACACTCGACTAGGCCAAACAAGGTTTCGTCTAGCACAGAGGCGAGAATCTGTGGTTCCGTTAGGGGGTACCGACATTTAGTATAAGATTGTTTCAGGGTCGGGAAAGTGGCGCGAAGAAAGCGACCGATTGATGGATCGTCTTCCTTCAATATTTGCCACTCGCATTCCCACATTTCGACCACGGTAACGTCATACTCGGTCTTCAAATACGCACCGATTTCCCGCGTCTTGTCGTACAACTCAGCCAACGGGTTTTTACTGACTGGGTTAACGTCACGACCGGTGGTTAGTGGGCAGTTAGGGTGGCCGTGGAACAGGCAGCTGTGGAACTGGTAGACGGTGCGAGAGTCTTTGTCCCAACCATCTACCCTAATGTGCCTATGACCCAAAGACATATCACGGCTGTTAAACTGGGTCTTTAAAATCACATTATTCGTGTGCGAGACCCAACTCAACCAGTCGCGACACTGCACGGTGTATTTATTGAGCATGTGGTACCTGAAACCATCCTATCTGTTTCGTCTAACGGGAAAGTCAGTGGGCATTTTTTGCATTAGCGCCCACAAATAAAGGGCGTTGGCGTCAAAACCTTTATTGCATTGTACCGTTTTGCCACCTCTAATGCACGTTTGGCCTTGTTCGTGGAACCTGTGGAAGATAATTGAAGGTCCCCCAACTATATTTTGACGCAACGTATCGTGCAAATCTTGCTCCCGCTTGGAGCATAAAGAAAACGAGACGTTTGACGGGAGGGTTTTGAAAAGGTATTTTAACGTGACACCGGGCACGGAGATCGCATCTTTAAACATGTCTACCCCTAACCCCCCATAAAAACTAACCTGTTGTTCTAATGCCGCTAAGAAGGGGACTACGTCTTTGTTATTGTACTACGTCAGAAAGTTGCGCAACGTGGTCATACGGTTATCGACCCAAACTCTCTGACACTCGGCGTACTCGTCACTAGAAATATTAGAATTCTTTAGGGCGGAAAAAAAGCCGAGTGGTGTGATAGCGCCGTTTCGTTTAATTTTTCTAAATCGGTGACGTATTCGTAACAGAAAACCCTTTGGTTTCTGTTACGCTATAAGCGGCCAGATACTTACTATAGCTAAAACCGGGGGCTAAGTAGTTGATGATGTCTAAAAATGTTAGTTGCGGGGTGGCGATGCACATAAAGTTATTATTTCTTTTGACTAAATATTTGAAATCTTGGTCAAGGAAATATTTGATGAGATACGATTTTATCCCATTCACGTCGTACTTTCCCGAATTGAAACCTAACACAGGCAGCTCGTGCAAATACTCATCGAATCTCTCAATGAGCCCCTCCAAATCACCGAGTTGAGTGTATACCTCATCCCTCTGTGGATGGGAAGGAGCGAAGCTCCTAACCGGGTTGGAAGGAAAGTCCTCAGGTTCCCCAGCCTCGCAATGACATGTCATTGGGCCGAAGGGTGAAAGCCCAAGTGCCGCTGGTTAAGGGGAAAAAAAATACCTCATCGAAACGTTGACGCATAAGAGCGTAAGACGCCTCGGTAATGTTGGTCAGATGAGTCAGCATCCTATTCACCAAGTCTTGTGGGTCACCCGTTGTGATAAAACACACGGGGTCTTAAAACCCGGGGACGTTTGGGGCCACCGAACAAGACAGGGGCACGTGTTTGGCTGTGTAGGTAGTTGTGCTACCACTGGGCTCTACAGAGGTCTCAAAATAACACTCGAAGTCAAAGGTGGCCCGATAGGGAAAGACGAATTTTGTGTCGACATCTACACCCTGCGCCGCGATTAATTCCCAAACCGTATCTGGCGGGGTATACACCCCACCCTTAAATATTTCCACGCGCTTATCGCCGGCACACGTCGTCTCATGGCACGCCAATCGATAATATTCCTGCCACAACTTACCGCATTTCGGACACGAAAAGGGGTTTGCTGCCCTATCAATATCAACTATATACATAAAATGATTTTTAAACATTAAAAGACGCAAAGTGTCTGAAAAACTATCGCTACCTCTAAGTTTGGGGGTCAGGGTTTGCGCGTCGTCAAATTTGAAAACGTCAATATTTATCTTAAAACATTTTTCTAACGCGGGAATATCAATTAAACTAACCCCGGGGAAATCTATGAGGGACTCTAGTCCCTGCCTTACTTGCCATTGAGCTACAAGCCGGCGCGTGGCTTTTCTAACATCCTTAAAGCGCGCACCCCTTAACACGGCTAAACACCTAAAAAAGCAAAAGTTATCACAGTATGGTTGTAAGCTTGAGTCCTGTTGTAACGTGTTGATATGCTTATTATCTGAAATGAAGGATGGAATGTCTTGTAAGCAACAGCCGATTGGGAAGTCTTGAATGTGATAGATATAGAAGGATGTCGCTGGGATTGCTTCAACATAATATTTAGTATTTGATCTGTTTATTTGCGCATGTATAAGAATGTCGCTGTCGTGTAAGTTTGAGACAAAAGACTTGAAATCTGTAATGTTGTTGACTAGATGAGGCTGTTCTAAAACACAGGCGTTGTTATGTGAAGCGTGATAGAAACGAAGGTCGCGAGTTTCTCTGTTTCTTAAAATTGCGTGATGACTGTAATTAATTTTAAAGCGTTTTGTCTGTTGCGCAAAGACAAGGAGCAAAATAGAGAGCCATTCTATGGGTTGTGTTCTTTCTGGATTGTGGAAGATCGTGAAAGTGAATAAATATCTGTGTTTGTTTGTATGTGTCTTGATCGCAGACCAATTCTGTGTATATATTTGTTTAAGGTCAGCTGGTAAGTCATCTAAATTGTCAGAGGACAAGCGAATCTTTTTATTAGGGACTTGTTGGGTACTGTACATTGGTCGTTTCTTGGAGGTCTGGCCTGCATTTGGTATTGGGTGAGATGGGGTGGTGTCGGGTGTTGAAGAGGTAGTGGGCGCTGATGAAGGTATTCTGGAAGATACTGTGGCGCCTGCTGCAGCAGATGATGGTTTATAGTAGTGTGCCAGATTGAAGCCGGTTGTCTGTGGGTAAGGGTGAGTCAGGGTGGAGGGAAATGTTATGAAGGGCGCTGATGTTGTAGCTGCTGTTGTATACGACGATGATGATGAGTCTGTCGTTGCTGTGGCACCTGATGGTAGTGTCTGTTGATGTACCGATGATTCAGTGGGCTTGAAATGTTTTTGGTGCCTGCTAATGATGCTGAAGAGACTGATGTGGCACCTGATGCTGCTGTGGGACATGAGGTTGGAATCTCCATAGGGACCGTGGGGTGTTTTTGTTTTAGGTGGACTCGTAAGCTGGTGCCTCAGGTAAAGAGGTTACCACAAATTTCACAGGTAAAACGTGGTAGTGAGTGCGCTGATTTGACGTGACGCAATAGATTGTCACGTCGGGCGAAAGTCTTCCCGCACCGGACCCACATCAGGCTATGTTCCACTGATGTGGTTAGCATAATTTTCTCTGTTCGTGGCGCGCCGGGTCCATGTTCGAGCTCTACGTGGTGTTGTAACGTATCGGGCCCTGTAAATACTTGACTACAGAGACTGCAGGCGTGTCTCTGCTCTGCATGCACTGTCTCATAATGCCGAGTAAGATCACGCTCCCGGGTGAAAGATCGATTGCACTCCGTGCACGCATAGCGGTAGCTCTTGTTTTGAGTTGAAGACATCTGTGAAAAGAGGAACAAAAAAGAAGTTAGTCACACATAAAAGAAATTAAACATGTAACAAACTGATAGAGAGAGAAAGAGAGAGAGAGAGAGAGAGAATAAACTGACTTATAGACAGCTAGACACATACCTATGTAGGCACGCACACACACACACACACACACACACACTTAGTTATAACCAGTGGGCATCTCTGTCTGTGACGTTAACATATCAGAAATATTCCACCTTTGTCTGAGTCCAGACCATTTATAATATTGATTTAAAATCCAGCCTGTTCGCGAGACAAGTGACGAGTTGATCTGCCCTTTCTTTTTAAAATAACGAAAATATAAGTTTTTATTAACGTGTTTGCTAGTTTCAACCATGGTTATATCAGACCGACTTAATGTAATATATGTTGTTTGTATTTTATTTTATGTTATATTTCCTTGTGTAGTTCAGTGTTGTTTTTAAAATCGAAAATATGCTCTTTTCTAAGCTAGTATGTTTGTTAACTTTCACTGGACGATTAATCTGTATGTAACATGTATCAGTTTGTACTGACTTGGGTCCTTATTTATTTTTTATATGTTAGGTTTAAAGTAATATAGTGTTTAACTTTTCAGTACCAATGCTTTTTTGTTCTTTGTTATCAGCTTCTGAGTACAGAAACGACCCGTGCGCTTGTTTTTTAGTTTCACGAAAGATAAAAAAAACTAGCAACAATGAAACGCGCAAAGTGCCTTTTATTTCACGAGAAGCGATTGTTAATTATTACCAATCACGAAGTTGTCACGTGCAGGTGTTCACTGATCAAAGTAAGCAATTACGAATGTTTCATCGGAAAACAGGGTCGCACGTGAATTATTAAACACGTGAAATTGCTTTGTTCTTTGTTTCGTCAAACAGCGCCAGACTGTTTGCTTTGATGTAATTATTTTTCCCGAGTTATTGCCATTCGGTGTCTTTTTATAACATAGCTTGCTCGCGAGATCAAATGATATCGATTGTCGACCTCTCTTTTGTTCTGCAATTATTTGAAATAGTCAGGTTCGGACAAGTTGTAATTATGTTCCACTGTCAGAAATTATTACATTCGGTGGAGCGATGAATGAGTCCCCAGCAGACAACGCTTTCTCAAACAAAGAACAACCCGCTTTGTCTACAAGGTTTGACTTTTACTTTTACACAAGAACTAAACACGAACATATCGTTCATTCTCCAAGTCTTTTAACACTGTCTAGTACATATACACATTTTTAATAAATAAATGTTATACATTTTAACTTCCTAAAGAGAACAGACAGCTATATACAAATATATACTTTTATAGAAAACTAAATAAAATAATTTAGGTATTCTAACGACAACAGATACAAAGACAGACAAACACAAATACCGAAAAAATAAAAACACAAAGACACGAATAGAAACAAACAAACATCCGAGTTTATATTTTTGTTAAAACAGAGATAGAGATAAACTCTGCCCGTCTTTTTCAAAATAACGAAGATATAAGTTTTTTATTATTATTTATTATTTTTAACATTTTATATTATGTATTTTTTAAATGTTAGTTGTTTGTATTTATTTTGTGTTATATTAACTGTTGTAGTTGTTATGCTTTTTTCTTTGTGGAGTGACACCAGTCACATGTTAACATACAGATATGGATACCAGAGTTATGCTTTGTAAACACGCTCTCCTTTTTGATAAACGCGCCAAGTTCTCAAGTTACCACACCCCGATCAAGTATTTGAAACAGACAATTAGTCTCTACAAGTTTAGACTTGTCTATCAGAAAGTATTACATTCGGTGGAGCGATGGATGAGTCATACTGGTTGTAGACAGTTTTGTCTCAAACAAACGGGGGCAAAGTCTTACAGACAGGGGGTATGATGTGTTGGTGTTGTGGGTAGTGGGTTTCCCCCCTTGCTTCACCCTAGGCCTAGTGAATTATTTCATGAAAGGAGCGACCATTGCGGTGTTAGTCTCTTGGCCTAGCAAAACCTCTCATACCCCAAGATCGTTGTGCGTGGTGAAGAGCCACACCCTCCCCGAGGTAGTCCTGGTAACTGAGGGTGCGAATCCTCAGGCAAAACACAACGGATCTAGAGGAGTAAACCTCGATAATAAATCCGGTGCACTACACCGTACACTCCCTCTGTGGGTGGGAAGGAGCCAGATGGATACTGAACAAGTCTTAGGAGTGGGAACGAGTATGAACTACTTCCTGAAGATCGGAACCCATCGTACAGGCACAGAGACTCAGGACGTGACGATCCTATTGCCTTCAACTCTTGGTCACATGCCTAGAGCCTCGGAGAACTCGGCGTAACCAGCAGGCAATTAGGTGGCGGGGAATGAGCACTGTGAGCCCTACCTTGGCTACGTATCTCAGAGAGAGGCAGAAACACCCCCTTTATCTCCCCCAGAGCTGGCACAGTACACTTCTGGCTTCTACCCGGGGCGGTAGGAAATCCACAGGCACCCCAGCATCACAATGCCATGAAGATGACAAAGTTAAAATTTATTAACTCAAACGAGATCGGACGACGCCTCGGTTATCAAGGTCCGCGCCAGACAGTGAGTAACCAGGCTGTGATGTGCGAAAAATTGATTACTGGAAAAAACCCAAAAGATATACTCCCCAAGAAGAGGGAGAGTGGGAGGGAGAGCAAAAAGAAACCAGACCACACAGGGAAAAACACACCGACACTTAATATTCTGCAGCTAAACATCTGTGGTATAAGAAATAAAAAGCTTGAACTTGCCAAACTGCTAGACAGTCACAGGGTACATGTGGCTGCTCTACAAGAAACTTTACACAAAGATTTTGACCTGCACCTGTCCGGATACACTAGTTACGCCTGTAAGTGCATTGGTTGCCGTGGCATAGTAACCTACATCAGAAATGACATACAAGGAGATGTCACTCAGCTAACAACAGCCCATCCCACAGATGTACAAAAAGTCAATATCTGGCACAATGGAGGCAAATATACTATATACAATGTGTACAGCCCACCTCAGACAACATGCAACATACCAGAACTATACAAGACACAGTATCACAAAACCCTTCTTGTAGGGGACTTCAACGGACACTCACCCCGTTGGGGTTACCCTGATTACAACAACACAGGAAAGTACATTGAAGAGACCTGTGAAACAACTAACCTGACAGTATTACAGGATACAGAGTCCCCACCAACTTTGCTGCACAGGGCCCACCTCTCTCTCAGCCGACCTGACTTGACCATCTGCTCATCTGATTTGATAGATTTTAGTCATTCTCAGGTTCTGGATGACATTGGAAGTGATCACAAACCAATCCTCTCCACTATAGGAACCCCTAGTAAAGCATGTTCCAAGCAGAGAACTCGCTGGAATTTTCGAAAAGCAAATTGGAGACTATTCCAGGAAACATTGGCTTGCCTCCTAGAAAACATTGATACCAACTGTGTCGAAACATTCAGTGAAGAACTAACAAAATCAATCTTGAATGCAGCAGCGCAGTCCATCCCAAGGGGCAGCCAGAAGCTATATAAACCATTCTGGAACAAAGAAATACAAATTACTATATCTGAAAGAAACAAAGCCAGAACAACACTTGAGACCACACGTTCACAAGAGGCAAAGATTCTATACAATAAGGCATGTGCCAGAGTAAAACTTACAGTCAAGAAGGCCAAAAAAGATAAATGGACAGAAACGTGCTCCAACTTAGATCTCAGACAGAATGGAAATAAAGCATGGGCACTAGTTAATAGTCTTTCTGGAGAAAGTAGAAGGATGAATCCAAAGCCAGTGATAGATGGAAGGAAGACAATCGATGAAGACCAAAAGAAAGCAGAACACTTCAACCGTTACTTTGCCAATGTGAATAGAGCAGGTAAACTCACAGAGCTGGACAGGAAACAACTACACCAGTTAAGGAAACAAGAGAAAGCCTCAACGGTCAATGCTTCCCTATTCGAAGAAGATTTCAGCATGAAGGAGTTAGAGCAAGCCCTGAAGAAATTAAAACCTAGAAAGTCCCCAGGGCCGGACAAGATCCATAATGAAATGCTACTCCACCTGGGCTCATCTGGGAGAGAAGCAATCCTCAAGCTGATCAATAAGACATGGAGATCAGGCAAACTTCCAAAAGCCTGGAGGAATGCACATATTGTCCCCATTTTAAAAACCAACAAACCCCCAGATGAACCCAAAAGCTACCGTCCGATTTCTTTAACATCATGCCTGGGGAAAATTGCTGAAAGAATGATAAACACACGTCTCTATTGGTTCCTTGAGAGCTCCAGTATTCTATGTCATGAACAGGCAGGCTTCAGAACGAGCAGCTGCCCAGAAGACCAGCTTTTCCGTTTGACGCAGAGAATTCATGACGGCTTCCAGAGTAAGAAACATACTGTGGCCATCTTCTTCGACCTCCAGCAGGCCTATGACCGCGTATGGAGAAAAGGCCTCCTGATGAAGATGATTGGCATGGGAATACATGGCAGGTTATACAACTGGATAAAATATTTTTTGGTTGATCGAACAATACAGACAAAGATTAACAATGCAATCTCATCTAAAGAAGTCTTAGAGGAGGGCTTACCACAAGGCTCCTCATTGAGCTGCACTCTATTTCTCATCTATATCAATGACTTAGCAGACCAGATCAAAGCTGAAAAAGCTCTGTACGCTGATGACCTGGTGATATGGCAGAGTCATGAGAATCTAGAAAGCGGAGCTCAAAGACTAAACGGAGACCTTAGAAGACTACATGAGTACTGCAAAACATGGAAATTAAAGGTCAACTATACAAAGACTGTGTACACCATCTTCACCAAAAGCCATAAAGTAGCCAAGAAGAATATCAGTCTGTGGCTAGACAAACAACAAGTGACAAAAGAAGAACATCCCACATATCTTGGAGTCACACTTGATCGGCAGCTCAACCTCAAGAACCATATTGAGAATATAAAGAACAAAGCCCTGAGGCGATTACAACTATTGAAGAGGCTTGCTGGCACTACATGGGGATCAGACAAGGATACTCTGAGAGGCTTGTACCTTGGCTATGTCCGTTCTGTGATAGAATATAATAACTCACTGCTTACTACTTGCTCCAAGACAAACCTGGAGTCTCTCGACAGAGTGCAAAGCAATGCCCTTCGGCTAATCAGTGGAGCTATGAGATCAACGCCAACTGCTGCATGTGAAATACACACAAATATGGAACCCCCCAGTTTACGGAGAGATAAAGCTGCTTTAGAAGTTTATGAAAGATGTAAGAGAATGAACCGAAACCACCCTAACAGGCACCTTGTAGAAAACTGGGCACACAAGCAAAGTATAAAGCACAAGTCAGTCTTGCACCATGTCCATGAAATACAAGATGGATACCACCTCCCAGAAAGAAGACAAGAAATACAGAAAGTAGTAACGAATTTACCACCACATACCCACTTAAAAACACCAGAAGTACAGATGAAATTAGTAGATGGAACAACCAAACAGGCCGACCCAGTCAGTCTGATGAGTGCATCACAAAGAACCATTGATGCCTACCCTGAAGAATGGATACACGTCTATACTGACGGATCTGCATTTAAGGCCACCATCAAAGCAGGTTACGGAGTTTACATATGTTATCCAGACGGATCCTCCGACGAGCTGTTTGATGCATGCGGGGAGTTTTGCTCCAACTATGAAGAAGAAACCATTGCACTGGAAACAGCTGTATACCATCTGAAGACTGTATTTGATGCCTTTCCCTCAAAGGCTCAAAACATTGTCATTTTTACTGACTCATTGTCTGCCCTACAAGCTCTGGAAGGCAGTGGACATTGTAAAACTGAATTAGCCAAACTAATCCAGGACGCTGACCAGCTTATCACTTCCTATGGCATCAGAATAGTTATGCAGTGGATCCCTGGCCACTCAAATACACCAGGTAATGACAGAGCAGACAGATTGGCAAAGAAAGGAACAAAACAAGAACAACCACTCACAGCAACAACTCTCCAAACAGCCAAAACACTCATACGAACAATAAACAAAGAAACTTGGCTGAACAGATGGGCCATGGGAAACACTGGAAGAGAAGTTTACAGACATATGGCTGGTCCTGATCCTAACGACAACATCAACCATCTCACAAGGAGGGACCAAAGCACCATTTTTCGACTCAGAACACAACATATACCACTCAACAACCACTTGAACAGAATCCAACCACAACACCCTCCAGGGTGCCAGCTATGTAACTACCACCATGAAACTGTTGACCACCACCTCTTTGAGTGCCCAGCACTCGATGATGTTAAAAAAATGCTTCTTCCTCCCAGACCAGATAAGTGGAACACCTTGTACGGAGATACAGAACAACTTGTGAAAACATGCAGATATCACTACATGCCATTGGGCCGAAGGGCGAGAGCCCAAGTGCCGCTGGATCAATAACAACAACAACAACAACAACTCAAACAAACGAGAACCAAGGGTGGTTTTTAATTTTACCATGTTATTTTTGATAAGGTTTAAACTGGTAGTTATATTTTAGACTTGTCCTAGTGAAAACCAACCATATACATATTTAAAAAAAAATGACATGTAAGAATTTAACACCCTAACAAAAACACACCAACACACACACACACACACACATACACACACACACACATTCATAAATCTTTGTTAATAGAGAAATGCTATTTAGAAATACAAAATTATTTTAGGTTATATGTGTTTTAAAACGAAGACACAAACCGAATTTATAATTTAAAAACAAAATGACATGTAAGACTGCTTAGACTTTAACAACCTAACAAAACACACACACACGCACAGATTATATATATATATATATATATATATATATATATATATATATATATATATATATATATATATATATATATATATATATGTCCACAGAATAAGCTCAACGATAACAGACACAGACATATTTTTTTAAATAGAGACACGACAATGATATTTAACTTCCTAACACAAACACGAAGACCGAAAACACACTATGTTAAATAGAAAAATGACAGATATTATATAACTTTTAACATCCTAACACAAATATAAAAGAAACATACGTTTTTATTTTTGGTTGTCTGGTTTCAGTGGGTGGTCTTCAAAAGAATTGCTTTTTCAGAAGGCTGCTTTTTTTCAAAACGGCTGGTCTTCAAAACGACTGTTTCTTGGTCTGAGGTCTTTTCTCGTCGAAGGTTTGTTGCGTGAATGAGGTGTACAAAGGATGTTTTTTGATTATATCAAAAACAGAACTGTCTCTCACAGTGCGCATGCGTGCACAAGGTGTTCCGGGCGAAATCGATAACCTCACGTGCGGCTTTGTTACAATAGGCGAATAGTGGAATCGATATGTAATTTAACATTTTCATTACGTGAAGTTTAATTGCGATCAGGAGCTCATGAAATATTAATTGGTACCGCTGAGGTCAGGAAAGAGTGGTTTTTTATGAGCAAACTGTCGAACAAAAGGAGGCCATTTACAAAGTAGAACCACACTCTCTTAGTTATAACTGTGTGTCCGTGACACTGTTTGGCGTTAATGTTGTATGTAAAAATATAGATTGTCACACTTTGTGTGTGACAGTGTTTGTTAGTGTGATAGTATATGCAGAACATGGTACAAAAAATGTTATCTTTAAAAAACATCCTTTAAAAAGCAAATCTTTTATATATATATATATATATATATATATATATATATATATATATATATATATATATATATATATATATATATATATATATATATATATATATATATATATATATATATATATATATATATATGAAAGATTTGCTTTTTAAAGGTTGTTTTTTAAAGATAACATTTTTTGTACCATGTTCTGCATATACTATCACACTAACAAACACTGTCACACACAAAGTGTGACAATCTATATTTTTACATACAACATTAACGCCAAACAGTGTCACGGACACACAGTTATAACTAAGAGAGTGTGGTTCTACTTTGTAAATGGCCTTGTATATATACATATGATCTGATGACGAGTAATGAATAACAACCGAGTGATATTTGTTGTGAATGGTTCACGTGATTGTGTGACTGAGTAACGTTTGTAGCACGGTTCTCATATTGGGTGGTTCAAAACAACCAGCCTTGCGTGTTTTGTGTTTTGTTCGCAGTGGTTCTCACGTTGAAAACACGTCGCAGAGAGTCTCACGTTGTTGAAAACAGGGAGTCTCACGTTGTGTAGGGGTTTAGATATAAAATAACTGTGTATGAGTGTAATTTATCATTGTTAGCTATGGATCCACACTGGGTGCATCCGTTCACTGCCCTTACAGCCGGACCCACTGGTTCTGGCAAAACTGTTTTTGTACAAAGATTTTTACATCATATCCGAGATATGATGGTACCTGTACCTGACGAAATTATATGGTGTTATGGAGAGTGGCAATCCATGTATAATTCGATGCCTGGAGTTCAGTATTTTGAAGGACTGCCCGACATTGAGCAGTGGACAGGTGATAAGAAACGTCTGTTAGTTATAGATGATCTCATGAGTGAGACGGATGATAAAGTAACGAAATTATTCACAAAAGGGAGTCATCATCGCGATATTAGTGTAATATATATTGTGCAAAATTTATTTGGCAAGAACAAAGAACACAGAACCATTCGCTTGAATTCTCATTACATAGTGCTTTTCAAAAATCCACGCGATGGATCGCAGATTATTAATCTAGCTAAGCAGATGTACCCAGGTCTTACGGCCTATGTCCAAGAAAGTTTTAAAGACGCGACGTCGGCCCCACACGGTTATTTGCTAATCGACCTTCGTCAGGCAACACCCGACGCTTTAAGATTACGTAGCCTAATATTTCCACACGAACAACAAGTCGTCTACGTCCCCAAATAACGAGATGGGGGAAAAAGGGAAACGGCATGCTGAACTGTTAAAGTTTCTAGGTACTGCCAAACCACCAGTCATTAAGGCTGTTATGAAAACAGCGTCACCCGATCTTGTAGGAACACTCTGCGAATGTTGTCACAACGTATTAAAAGGTAACGTTTCACTGACACCCCATCAGAAGAGGCGTATGCGTCGTTACAAAAACACCCTGAGAGCGCTTACTAAGAAGACATTGTCGCTCAAAAGACGAAAACAATTTTTACAAACTGGCGGATTTTTAAGTGCCTTGTTAACCCCCCTACTAACCCTGCTAAGAGGCGTCTTGTTGATGGCCAAGAAAATGATTTTAATGGCCCCTCGTTTGTTAGAGGTTCAAAAACCTTATAGAGCCCCCGACGCTCTGAGAGATAACTTGGGAGAATTGGACACTCAAATGAACTAGTCTTGGAGCGAGAAGACCTGCCGCTGGGTGACAAAGCTAGATTATATCAGCGAACACTGCAGCGTTATTTGACACGACTAGAGCAGTATAGTCTCGTGCCTCTAGGCCTCGTGGACATTAAGTTATCACTTAACGAGTCGAGCTCGAAACCTCCCATCGATCAGCCCACTGTACTTAAAGACGAGGTCGCAGACAAAACTCTTCAGTCCCCACCCGAACAAGTCACACCCACTAATCGAAAACAGGTGGTTGCCAGTAAATTGGGAGAAACATCGTCGTATTCGCTCAGAAGAAGGAAAAAGACAAAAACACCAAAGTGGGAAGCATGGCCAAAGAAGTGAATAAGGTTTTAAAACAACATTACTACGACCCGAATTGATCCGGGTCGTGTGGGGGAGTCGGCGCCTTGCAACGTAGCACCAAACGTACTCGCAAAAAAATTGAAGAGTGGTTAGGTCATCAGGATACCTACACCTTACACAAACCGGTGCGTAGAAAATTTAAAAGACGTACCACCATCTCGGGTGGTATCGATCAACAGTTCTAGGCTGATTTAATAGACTTGCGGGGCTTAAAGAAATTCAACGATGGGTTTTCTTATCTAGTAACGTGTATCGATGTGTTTAGTAAATTCGCTTGGGCTGTTCCCCTGAAAAACAAAACTGGGAAAGCTTTAGTAGCAGCGTTGAAGACAATTTTTACCAGTCGCAAACCGATACATTTTCAAACAGACAAAGGTAGTGAGTTCGTCAACAAAACATTCTTAAAGTTTCTTAAAGACGAAGGTGTCCATTTCTTCACTACGGAGAATGAAGATACCAAGGCAGCTATAGTCGAGAGGTTTAATCGAACCCTCAAAGAAAAAACGTGGCGTTACTTTACCAAAACCAACAGTCTTCGCTACGTCGACGTGATAGAACAACTGGTCCACAACTACAATTATTCATATCATCGGAGTATTAAGATGGCGCCGGCGGAAGTTACCCCGAGCAATCAAGAAGAGGTGTGGCATACGTTGTATTCGACCCCTGACGTCATCGGTAGAAAAGTCTATTTTAAAGCCGGTGATCGCGTGCGGATCGCCCAAGCCAGACAAACTTTTAAAAAGGGTTATACGCCGGCGTGGACAGAAGAACTGTTTTAGGTCAGCCTACTAAACCAAACAAGACCTGTCACGTACGTCCTTAAAGAGGATTCAGGTGAGGAACTGAAAGGTTCTTTTTACCAAGAAGAGCTGCAGCGGGTCGGTGACAAGATAGTTTATCGAATCGAGTCCATTTTGCAAGAACGGCGAGGTGCCAGGGGTGTTAAAGAGTATTTAGTCAAATGGTTTGGTTATAACTCGTCATTCAGCAGCTGGATTTCCACCAAACAACTAGCGAGATATCGAGACTGATGGAGATAGAAGAAGTGAGCACCCCAGTTTTGCGTTCACCCCCGCCCAAGACCACGAGAACCTCGGTCTGGCCTTTTTTGGGAAACAAGTCCCGCGACTAGAGATCGTTATCATTTGTCAGATGATCGTTATATATGTCGTCATCGGGGTCTCGTTATTCAATCTGAGTCGGAGCAACGCAGAGGGACCGGACGGCAAGTTTTGGATCGCCTTAATGGGCAATTGTCTGGGTTACATGTTACCTAACCCTAAGATAATATGAGTTTTTACGTGACTTTACCCAGCAATGCCTCGATGAAAATATACCCAAAACAATTACGCCGTTTACTTTTTCGTCAAATTGCCACAGACTGTAGACTTGACTTCACGTTACGAGGTTGGTTTGGTTGAGATTCAATGTCAAAAGTTATTTTAACGTGCTAGAAAATGACGTATGGATACATTACTTTCCAAACAAAGACGATGAGTCTATACTACTCACGTTGCCCGCCGGTCTAAACACGTCACCCGATACGCTGATCGACGAGTTGAATCGTTTGCTCTTAGACACGGATATGAATGACAAAGCCCGAGTTAGATTCCATTTTAACAATAATAAGGCCACCTTGAATCTCTATGATCCGGAGGTTGAAGTTAGAATTAGCGAGACGTTGAGGCACATGTTAGGCTTACCTACCTCGCTCGCCACAGACATCGACCCAATACTACGAGGAGAGACTGAAGTACAAATGGATAGTAATATGAAAAATGTATACGTGTACTGCGACCTCGTAGCGGCGAGACCGGTTGGAGATTCCTCTGTCCCTTTGTTACGGATTATTTCTATTTTGGACCGGACTACCGCTTCGGTTTTTATGATTTACGACAAACCACACTACGTACCCCTGAGCCGTTTTTCGTTTGACGCCGTGGAAATCCTTTTAACTAATGACAAGGGTAAGTCTATCCCATTCACTAGCGGAGCTTCGGTGTTGACACTACACTTCCGAACTCACAGACGTTTGATTTTGAATAGAAAAATGGTCAGACACGTACCAATACGACGAAACCCCAAAATGTATGAGGAGTTTTACTGCAACCAAGCTGGCCACGGGATGCCAGTGTTTATTGGAGGCAGAAGTCAAAGAGGACATGGCTTGGGTAGTTTTTTCAGCGGGCTCGGTCGCATGGTTCTCCCGTGGTTAAAAACTGGAGGCCAATCTTTACTCAGAGAAGGGGTTGGCACTGGTCTACAGGTTGCGAGCGACACGTTATCCGGCAGAAATATTGGTGAGTCCTTTCGTGAGCGAGCCAAAGAATCGGGTCAGCGTTTATTACAGGGAGCAGTTGACCATCTCACCACTAACCAATCGGGTAGCGGTCTTAGCAGAAAAAGAAAAACGAGAGCTGCCCCATCCGGCGAGCCAAAAAGAATAAAACGAAGTAACCGAGCTCGTCCTTCTCATTCCCACCAGAACAAGCGACGGTACTCTGATATATTTGAATGATGGCGCTTATTCACCCCAGCTCGTGCGAGTGTCTTCACAGTGGTCTAGATTTGTTTAGCTTACCACCAACGCAGAATGCTGTAGAAGAGGGGCAATATGTGGAGATACATCCGTTGGCTGCCTTAGCTCCCGGAGCCCCGGTGGAATTTGTAATATCGGAAACGGTGAAGAATATCTAGATTTGTTCAATACTTTTCTGCACGTGCGCGCCAAAATCACGTTAGCTGATGGTAACACATTACCCGCTGATGCGGAGGTGGCCCCGATCAACTATTACCTGCACAGTTTATTCTCCCAAGTCGACGTTTCCTTAAACGACACGCTGATTACACCCAGCGAGAACACCTACCCTTATAGAGCTTACCTGGAAGCCAAGTTGAATTACGGGGAGGAAGCCAAACGAGGCCATATGACAGCGGCTCTGTTTTACAAAGACACGCCAAACTTTATTACGGAAACAAGTAGTGATAATAACAACGGACTAAGACTGCGTCGACATATAGCGGCTGATTTTCAGGGCATTGATATGATGGGTTGGTTACATTCAGATATTTTCGCCCAAGATCGCTACCTGTTAAACGGTGTGACCGTTAAAGTAAAACTCACGCCATCAAAAGATGCCTTCAACGTGTTGGGAAACGACCCCGCCGGTGGTTATAAATCTATTATAACTTATGCGGCCCTGGTTGTACGGAAAGCCAAATTAAACCCCGCCGTCTCTCTAGCCCACGAGAAAGCCTTGTTGCGAGGTAATGCCAAGTACCCCTTGAAACGAGTTGTACTAAAAACTTTCTCTATTCCTAGAGGTATGCTATCGCACATGCAGGATAATCTATTTCTCAGTCAAACACCTACCCGCCTCGTGATTGGCCTAGTCACTTCGACCGCTTTTAACGGGTCGTTTACGGTTAATCTGTTCAGTTTCGCTGCTTTTGGTCTGACATATTTGAATGTCAGCGCGGACGGTAGAACAGTCAGTGGCAAGCCTTTGTCCATGGATTATGAGCACAACCAGTACGTGAGAGCCTTCTTCGGGACGAATCTAGCTATGGGACTGGTTGGTAAAGACGCGGGCCACGACCTTGAGTATAGACATTTTAAGAATGGGTACACCTTATAAGCCTTTGACCTCACCCGCAGTCTACTGGACGGTGACCAGTTTGAGATGGCCAAGTCGGGCCCTATCTCAGTAGAACTTAAATTCGCCGAGGTCACGCCCGAACCATTACAGGTCCTCGTCTACGCCGAGCAAGACTCGATCTTGGAGATCTCGAAATCGCGCCAAGTTTTGACAGACTACACCACTTAAATGATGAATACAGACGAGATACGTACCCTCCTCCTGTCGGATATATTTGTTAAACGAACTGGGCTCGTTAAAGTTTTAGCTCGTGATCAATTACCTCTACGTATCGATCCGAGTCAGACGGCTGCTTTCGTCATCAACACTGACCCTAGCTACCGCCTCGGTGACCAATGTGTCGCTCTATATTATAATGGTCTTGGCACTTTTGAATATTTTGATTCTTTCGGACTACCACCTACACACCCGGACCTAGTTAATTTTATAACCAGAAACTCTAACCGACCTTTTAACTACAACGCTAGACATTTAAAAGATGTAGTTACCAACGTTTATGGGCTCTACGCCATTTATTTCATCTTGACCAAAGCTCGCGGTGGTACTATGCAGCGCGTCCTACTGCCCTTTTTGGCTAGACAACACGCCAACGATCGATTAGTTTTTCGACTAGTCAGACCCTGGCTAGCGACCCACAAGACTGTTTTTCCTTCTTATACGATGGCGTGATAACGACAGACACTTACACCTCACATGACTACACCCGCACCCACCACCTCGGTGTACATGAAAGAGAACTGACCAAGTAATCCGAACCGACTGTGCTCTGAAAGCTCCTAGGCGTACACGAAAGAGAAGTGCGGTTAGACGTCACCCATAGACCAACTAACTTTGTCAATTTATATATATATAAAATGTATCTAGTGTTTTCTCTTTTATATCGTCTAACTGTTGTAGTATATGTATAACTGTTTTCTAAATGTTGAAATATAAATATCGTCTATATGTATACCTAAATATTGTCTATATGTAAAATAAACAAGAACATAGCAACACATGCTGTAACACATAAATAAACCACAACACACTACCAGGACACCAGGAAGTCACCCCGGCTAAAATATATCGCTATATAAAAAGTCACGCTCCACCAGAGCGCTCCACCACATTTTCCTTATATAAAAGTCATGTCGCGCCGCCAGCGCGCCGCCAGAAATCTGCCTCGTTTCCTCCCTACTATACTACTCATATGGCATAAAATAATAACAGCGTTATATCGAAAAAGCGCTAATCGAATAGTGTAAGACCTTGGGGTTTCCTGTATTCAGACATCACAGTTTGTTATGAGAAAGAGGAACAGACAGTGATATCCAAATAAAAATACAACAGGCAACAGGAGCTTTCAATGCATTGAGAAATATTTGGAAATCAAAAGAAATTAAGTCCAACGCAAAAGTAGAATTGTCAACTCAATTGTCATCTCAGTCATAATGTACGGCTCTGGAATATGGTGACGAACAAAATGTGACAACCAGAAAGATACAAGCATGCAGGGTAATGGCTTAAACGTGTTTATTTTTTTACCAAGATATATGTTTGATTGTACATCTTGTAGGGATGTTTCTTTAAGCTCATTCTTTCTTTAAGTTACTGCATTTACTTTTAAAGTCATTGCGTTTCCGCAAAGTTTTTTTTTTGTTTTTGTTTTTTTTGTAAATGAAAACTGCTGTGATCTCTCATTCTTTCTTCTGGTTTGGTCCTTGGCCCTGACAGACAAATTAATCAGTGATCATCACGCCCGGTGGTATCTTGTAGGGCAGCAACAAAATGTCTCGACTTTTCTCGGGCGGCAGCCATCTTTCGTGTGGGGCCCCAGCTCTGGTGCATGCATAGCATCTCTGCTTTCACTGTTCTCCTCCAGGTGGCTTTTGGCTGGTCTCTCTTTCGCTTTCCTTCTGGAGTTCATAGCAGAGCAGTTCTGGAAATAGTGTCTGGATCTCTTCTTGGGATGTGGCCAACCCATTTCTAGCATCTGCCCTCTGTGATGGTGCACTAAACTTCTTGGTGGCTCAGATTCAGCAGTTCTTGATTGGTGATAGTGTTTGGCCAGGAAAAAAACATGTCATTATGCAGGTTACGTGGAAGGAGGATAGTATTTAACATTTCTTTTTTTTTTGTTGTTGTTGCTTTTCAGCATTCGGCACGGTACAGAAGGACATTTTTTTTTCTTAACCAGCGGCACTTGGGCTTTCAGCCCTTCGGTCCAATGACTTGTCAATGCGAGCCTGGGGAACCTGTGGACTTTCCTTCCAAACCGGTCAGGAGCTTCGCTCCTTCCCATCCACAGAGGTTTATTTCAGGAGCCTTTCAGGTTATTGAGTCAAAATCCCGGTCGGTGTCACTACTTCAAATGCACACGCCCGGGCTTGAACCTTGAACACCTGATTGCCAGCGCAATGTGGTAACCATTACACGAGCGCGGCTTCCGTACAGAAGAACATAAATTATTCAACTCTCGTATATTTTTAATTTAGTATTTGTACTGTACTGGAAAGATTTTCATATGTTGTTAACATTGACAAAAGCTATTCTGGCTTTATTCATTCGGCTGCTGATGTCTTTGCTTGTTCAGCTATCTGGTGTTACTATGCTTCCGAAGTGTGTATCTATCTTCCTTTTCAGTCATTTTTGACTATAGGATCGTGCCGTCGAAACGATGTCTCGGTGACACGAGGTTGGGCACTTGAATAAAAGGTCACGCTATTGCCCATGCAGCATGCCTTTGCTGGTGACACCAAAACACATGTATAAATGTATATACAATACCTCATAATAATAATAGCATCATTATTGACGCTATACCTCATATCCTTTTTTGAACTAATAAAAGCGCTCTTTCCGCGAAGGTTGGAGCTTGGTAAGCAGGTATTCATCCAACACCTTTCCTACAACATGCGCGGTAGAGTGTCGCGTTATTTGTTCCGATTTGGATCCTCTCTTCGGCACTTATTTGCACACTTTAAAAAGTGCATGATTTTTCTTACACTGTCGAGCACATCCTCTGATCACTTTGTCTGCTGCCTTCAAAAGGGCAGCCGTTTGTCTTCACGCAAGTACATTTATTTTTTATTTTGGCGCTTAAATATATATGACATTAATGAACAATATCACTCCTTACGAGTATCAGACACAGTTCCTTTAATTGCTCGTTTTTCTTCTGTCTTTCTCGTATGTTTTCAAATTAGATGTTATTTAAATGTAGGCTATCCTGGACACAAAGGTGTATCAGATGATACCAGGATAATGCCAGATAAGAGACTGGTCTTATAAGAAATACCCCCTTCTCTGAAAAGAGTAAGGGTGTATCGACATCAAAAGTGGGGTCAAGCTATGTAACCCTTCAAGTATGGTGATAGTGTTGGTTACTGAAGATCTATCTGCTACCTCTCCAGATCCCACCTTGAATAATGGTTATATAGTTATTTTTGTGGCTAAGTCTAGGGATAAATTGAATATTGAATATGTAATATCTATCAAACAGAACATTAACTCAGTTAGAATAATTAAGTAAGCCTGAGTGAAAGTATTTACAATTTATTGATCTTATACCGTTTCTCTTTTCGGCTAGGAAAATTAAAATGTATTCAAATTTTTTTTTTTACAAAAATGAAATAAATAAACATGGTAGGTTCATTTCCAAAATGGTTATATATGATATAGTTATTTTACACATATCAATTAGTTATTTTATAGATAGGTATCAATGTCTCTAGTCTGTAGTTGGTTGAGTTTTTAATAAAGTCCTACAAATGTCATCACTACCAATGTTTGGTGTGTTTTTTATTTTTATATAATAAGGTTGCTGGATATTCTGACAAGTGGAGCTTTTATGTCCAGTTATCTGCTAAAACATAAATAGAGTCCTCTGTAGCCAGGATCACTTTCTGGATCTCCAGGCTGGGAAACAATCTAGATGCCTCGCTCTGAGTATATTGAGAACTACTGCATCCACTGAGTTTCTCAGATTTTGAAAGTCGTGGTGACTCTTGGTCAATACAGGAATAAAACCTGGAATGCAAATAATCATAATACTTGTATGGTCTATCATAGTAGATCCACACCCACACACAACAAACGTACAAACATGTTCAGACACTGTACTAACAGTTTGCACATGACAATTTACCTCAGTACCCTACAGCCAGTTCAATGTGATTACTCTTTTCCTTAATACATCCTAAGATAGATCCATTAGTCCATGATTGGCTTCCATGCAATGATTTGGTTAGGTACAAAATAGTAAGTGACATCATAATTACATCATGTTATCAAATCCTGTCATCCTATTTTATGTTCGTGAACAGTGTGTCGTTCCAGTATGAAATACTCTTTCAAATTCTCTAACAAACTTACAGTCGTACTTGTGCCACAATTAGCAAATATTCTACACCTTTTCCAATGCTGGCTTTTGTCTCTAAAATCACACATGTTTGCAATCAAGCCCGGCAGCACATTCGTCCTGTAGTTTTTCCTTTTAACACATCATCGAACACACAAGTGGATATATACAGGCAAATAACATACTTATATACAAATATATATATATATATATATATATATATATATATATATATATATATATATATATATATATATATATATATATATATATATATATCTTACCCTCAGGCAAACTCACATACGCTGATACAGGCTTTAAATTAGACATCTAGGTCTGCTGCTAGACACAGAGGCAAAAGTATTTGACAGCATACGTTTTGCGCTCTTTTCCTGTCAGCTCGTGTTTTGAAAATAGTGATGGCGTAAATCCGCCAAGTTCAAGGTCTTATATAGCACCTTACCCGCCCAATCGGAGACTCGGTCAAAACCGGTGTTAAGAATCTAAAACTTAAACGTTTTTCTGCCTTCCCGTACAATGTGTATAATTTTTAACATTTAATATCTTTCTTAATAGTGGACCGATTTTAATTACCTAAAGTTATAATAATACTGTGAATTTATATCTATCTTTCTATCTATTAACTATTTAGTTTGCAAAGTGCATTTAAACCTACGCAGACTTTAACTCACTAAATTGGGGACTACCCTGATGTAATAATGTCAATTAAAACGATTTTCTCTTAGAATAACATACTATATGAGGAAGTCTTTACACTTATCTCTTAAGTACTATCCCCGTTGTTAAAGTATCTGTTACCTTTTCTTTTAACTATCGTTAGACTTTAAGAAATTAAATATCTCCGTATTATCTTTTACACAAAATAGGCCTATATGTTAAGCATAAACTGTTTCCTTATCACTACTAGAAAAAGAAGCGTTTCCATCGGTCAGTTATATCGGTCCGTTTTCTCCTATCTTTGCGAGCGGTAAATATGACTGTGGTGTATCATATCTTGTAGAGTTATTCGAATGCGTGATGTGAAACAGACGTCATCTCACGACAATTATCTTTCTTTTATTTGTTGTTCTGAGCATTCTCGTGTTAACACTTATAAAGGAAGTTTCTACTTTTCAGTGATATGGTATGTGTTTTCCTCTTCAGTGACCAGGATTCCAGTTCAAACACCACCGAACAGCATTGCTTTTTATTTAAGGTCCATTCTTTAGATATAATTGAGTATGGGCTGGGAATACTAATGCTGTCAGTAAACAATATCTTCTTCTTTGATCCTTAGCCGCCGACCGTCAAAGCAGTCAGTGGCTATTACGCCTGGTGGCGTCTTGTAGGGCAACAACAAATTGATTCCACTTTTCTCGGTCGGCGGCCATCCTTCGTACAGTGCCCCAACTCTGGTTCATTCTTTGCATCTCAGCCTCCACAGTCCTCCGCCAAGTTGTTTTTGGTCGGCCTCTCTTTCGTTTTCCTTCAGGGGTCCATAGCATAGCTGTTCTTGTGATGGCATCGGGGTCTCTTCTGAGGACATGGCCAGTAAACAATATGACCGACTAGAATGTATTCAAAATGAAGGAATGCTTATAGTCTTGGGCTGTACGAATGATACCCCAATTTTGACAATGAGGTACAAGCTTACAGTGCTGGCGATTAGATCCAGATATCTGATTGCCCAGGCAACAGCCTTAATGCAAGTAACCACAGACAAACGGCACTCCCTGCATGGAAACTTAGCTGACATCAAAGGAACAAGAATAAAGAAAGGGATGTCATGGATGGCATAGGCAGAAACAACGATCACGCAGATGACCACAGTTGAAAATATATTCAAAGGGGAAGAGTGGAGTATGTCAGGTGAGAACTGGATTAACTACCAGCAAGTCATCATCAGCCTTGGCAGAGAGTGTGAACTTGTGGCAATGGGAAAGCGGAACTGGGAATTAATCAACTGATACTTGATCATGCCGGGGTTAATGATGCCATTGTGTATACTGATGGGTCTGTGATCGATGGTGAAAAATCAGGTTGGGGCTTCTCAGCTAGGGTAAAGGGCAGAATCGTCGCCGAACATAGTGCGGTGTTCAAGATAACTTTCAGCATGAGAATGGAGGTAGAGGCAGCTACTGCAACCTTAAGGTGGCTAACTGAAATTTCATTAACAAAGACAGCCATTGTGCCAGACTCTCAGTCCATGCTTCGAAAGGTTCAAAATGGTTGGCTACGGCATGAATGGAAAACCTCCATAGAAGCTTCGAATCTGCAGGAGCTGGTGTGGATCTACTGTCCTGATCATGTAGGGGTACACGGTAATATGAGAATTGGCAGACTAGCATCAAGAGCACCAACAGTGGGGACACTGGATGTGGATAAGAGAGATATACTGAGAACAGTTAATGATCACCTGTTAGAGAATGACACTGCAATAGATGAATCATCAAGGTTAAGACTGTTGGAATTTGGCATCAAACGTCAGGCTAGCAGAGATGGACGTATGAGAGAATGCATCCGTCGTGTTTATAACCAGCGAGCTAGAGGAACAGTTAGCATTCACACTTTTCGACATATACTGATGGAGTCTGAGCACCTATGGGTTTGCCCAGAGTACGATGATGACGATTCTGTTCAACAATAAAAATAACTATTATTGGGGTCCTAGAATGCTGGCTTGGCTTTTCTGTGAAGAATTGTATATATATATATATATATATATATATATATATATATATATATATATATATATATATATATATATATATATATATATATATATATATAATATATATATATATGCGAGAGACAGAGAGACTTTTTTTTGGTGGTGGTGGTGGTGGGGGGGAGTTGGCAATTTTCTCTATCTTTCCTAGTAAGAAAGTTGGCAATTTTCTCTTTCTTTCCTAATAAGATGGGCGAGAGATGGCATTACATTTGTCAGTAATTTCTTTGGAAACACACAATAAATGAGCAAAGTCTATCTGTCAGCAGATCAAGGCCTAGGACCTAGTAGAAGTGTGATCAGCAGCAAAGAAGAGACCAATATTTCCACATACAAAATGCAAGCGTCGAAAGAGACAAACAAAGAGCTGCCGCCCTTGAAGGTGACTCTGCTGGCCAAGAAGAACAGCGCCAAGAACAAATGTGAACTGTGCAACGCGTACGGGAGTTTGCAGTGTGCTGCCTGTAAAGTGACCTACTACTGCGGCGAGAAGCATTTCCAGATGGATAAGGTGTGTCCCGTGTTGTTATCCTGGAATGCGGGGGGGGGGGGGGGGGGGGGGGGGGGGGGGGGGGAGGGGGGGATCTCTGAAAAGAGAAAGAATTAATAGAACCACTGCTCCCTCAGACATTTTTAAGAGGTGACCGAAATGAGGTTGCGCTTGGAACATGCAACCTCTTCCTGTAAAAGTGTTTCAGAAGGTACCTCTGCAAGAGAACGCGAACGATTTGATGCAGGCGCTCTGAAATGGGGCGTGTGATTGGCAGAGTGGTTATAACGCTGTCATCAACGCGAAAAGACAAATATGAAAGGGGCACGAAGGACAAAGAAAGTCCTTTAACGAATGGCACCCAACCAGACAGCATGAAATTTTTGTTGTTGATCACGTATGCTCCACGACAAACTAACAGGTATTAATGATGATAGTGACTCATGGTGGTAGTAGTAGTAGTAGAATATTGTTGTTGTCGTTATTAGCCCATGTCCAAGCAGTATGAGTTATCTCTTGTGCCTGGAATATCCAGTTCTGCCGCATGTGGGGGCATAATAGTAGGGATTGTGAGGCTGGTCGAAATATTAGTACATAGAAGAAGTTATGGTGAGGCTGGTCGTAGTATTAGTACGTTTTAGTAGTGGTGGTGAGGCTGGTCGTAATATTAGTAGGTAGTAGTAGTAATTGAAATTGATAACGAAGAACTGGAAAGTGTTAATGAATTCGAATACTTAGGATCAATCATCAACAGCTCTGGCGACTGCGCAGTAGAAATTAAAAGAAGACTTGCAATTGCTTCACATAAACTAATGCAGATGAAAAACCTATGGCAAGGCACAAGCAAAGAAACAAAGTTACAACTGATCAGAGCATGTATATTCCCAGTAGCAACATACGGCTGCGAGACTTGGACACTCAATAAAACAGTTGCAAAAAAGATTACTTCATTCGAAATGAAATGCTACAGAAGGATGTTGAGAATACCCTGGACAGAAAAAAAGACCAACAGAGAAGTACTGCACTCACTAAACGTACAGGAACATTGGCTCCTAAATACCATCGCAATAAGGAAGCTGAAATTTTTCGGTCATATAAAAAGACATAATAGCCTGGAAAAAACAGTGATGGAAGGCATGGTCCCTGGAAAAAGGGGAAGGGGTCGACCTAGACGACGGTGGACCCAGGACATCACAGAGAGTCTGAACTTGTCTTTGGCTGATGCAGGTCGACTTGCCCAGAATCGTGATGCGTTCAGAGCAGATGTAATGAAGACAATGTTCTGGAAAGAATACGTCACATGATGAGTAGTAGTGATGGTGAGGCTGGTCGTAGTATTAGTACCTAGCAGTAATGATGGTGAGGCTGGTCGTAGTATTAGTAACTAACAGTAGTGACGGTGAGGCTGGTCGTAGTATTAATACGTAGCAGTAAAGATGGTGAGGCTGGTCGTAGTATTAGTATGTAGTAGTTTTGATGGTAAGGCTGGTCATAGTATTAGTACGTAGCAGTGGTGATGATAAGGCTAGTCGTAGTATTAGTACGTAGTAGTAGCAATGATGAAGCTGGTCGTAGTATTAGTACGTAGTAGTAGTGATAAGCAGTAGTGGTGACGGTACCCTCGTGCTGTTCCCGGTGGAGACTCTAAGAAGCACAGAAGGCATAAGACTATTACTTTTTCGAGCAAGTCGTAAGAGAAGACTGATATGTGTTTCTGCTTGAAGCTGGCAGCATGAAATGTTTGATAGTTGTGCTTTTACAGTGTGGTGATTTCTGCAGCAATCTCTTTTACACGAAGACGTTGTAATCCCCATGCACAACCGCATATTAGTCGCCTCATACAATATGTCTGAGGGAACAGTCGGCATATACCTTCTTTGTCTCCATAGAAACCCCAGAAACTGAGCGGGGGAAGAATTATTAACCACAGCATGTTAATTGGCAGTCGCTATTTCACTACTGCGTCTTAAATTACCATCACTAATTCACTACCGTGTGTTATTTTACCATCACTAGTTCACCAGAGCGTGTTTAATGACCAGCGTTAATTACCTAGAAAATGTTAACTAACCAACCACCAGTCCACTAGAGTAAGTTAATTGACCATCACTGATTCACTTCAGCATGTTAATATACCATCAGTAATTAACTTCAACATGTTAATTTACCATCAGTAATTAACTTCAGCATGTTTATTTACAATCACTAATTTACTTCAGCATGTTTATTTACAATCACTAATTTACTTTAGCATGTTAATTTACCATCACTAATTCACTTCAGCATGTTAATTTACCTACATTAATTCAGTTCAATGTGTTAATTTACCATCATTAATTATCTAGACAATGTTTACTAACCATCACCAGTCCACTAGAGTAAGTTTATTTACCATCACTAAGCAACTATAATCCCCGTGTGGTTCCCGTGTGGTTCTCGGAGGTCTCTGGAGAGACAAAGACAGAACAGGCCCACTACACCCTCAGGCATGTCGTACACGCCGACTAATATGAGGTTGTAAATGAGGTTGACAACCTCATGATGTAAAACAAATTGCCACACAAACCACCGCTGCAAGAACATGTGAATGCTTGGTGCAGGATTCCTGCAAGAAAACCAGTAGTAGTGGTAGCTTTATGCTCTGTAAGGAGC
>JAMPIV010002193.1:157500-191467 GCA_024509875.1 Oreohelix idahoensis
ACTCTCTGACGATGATTCCATTTAGAGCTGTCCGCTCTCTGACGGTAGATGCCATTTAAACGTGTTCCCTACCGAATGGTAGGTTCCATTTGTTAAAGGTGTCCACCCAATGATGGTAGATTCCATTTCGCGATGTTCAGTCTATGATTGTAAATTCCATTTAGACGGGTCCACTCTCTGACACTATATTCCATTTGTTAGGGATGGTTACTCTATGACACTATATTCCATTTTCTTCGTACTGTTGCTCTCTGGCAGTAGATTCCATTTGTCAGATGTGTCCAGTCTGTAATGGTAGAATTCATTCGTTAGTAGAGTCTGCTTTCTGACAGTAGAATCTGTTTGTTAGAGGTGTTTGCTCTTTGACATAGATTCCATTTGTTACAAGTATCCTGTCTGTGATAAATTCTATTTGTTAGAGGTGTCTGTTGTTTGAAATAAATTCCTTTTGTTAGAGGTCCTGATCTTTGACATAAATTCTCTTTGTTAGAGGTGTCTGTTGTTTGACATACATTCCATTTCTTAGAGGTTTCTTTCACGGGTTGCCTCCCCTTAGCTCTGCAATAGTGTTCCACCAGTGGCCAAAACTCAAGAGTATCTAAAATGAGTCGTCAAATGTGTTTACATTCGCACAAGATTACTCTTGGCATAGTTGTAGATAGAAGGGTAATGACGCTTCTATCCCAAGGGAGTTTCATAAGAAAATTCAGAAGTCAAGAACAATGCTGCATAGGGCAGAGCACTATTATTTGATCCGTCGTCATTTTTGAAGAATTAAGCAATGGTTTTAGCCTGTTCAAGCCCCCAGCTGGTGTAAATTCAGCGAAATTCTTTTATAAGTATTTGCTCTATTGATGATATGTATATATATATATATATATATATATATATATATAATATATATATATATATATATATATATATATATATATATATATATATATATATATATATATATATATATATATATATATATATATATATATATATTAAAGAGTCTTGCTCATACGTATGCTTTCATACCTATAATAAATGAATAAACTATGTTTTTGTTTTGTTTTAAAATAACATGTAACAAATTTAATAATCAATTAGTCTTAACAGGTTAAAATAGCTATGGGACGATGGTGAATTTTAGATTTAAATAAAATTGTCTTTACTGAGACTTGGTTTGAGGATTTAAAAAAACAATTGTCCTTTTGCTGTTTCCTTAATCAACTTAGCTGGTCTAAGTGAGTCATGGAGCCGTGGTTTCGTCAATTGTTCTGTGATGCGGGTACTTCTTCACACAACTGGTGGTTAGTTTTGATTTCCTGCTTTTAACTCACAGCTAGTGGTATAGGAACTTTCGTTTTTCAGCTTCTTACCACGTACAGTCTGATAGCTTCGTTCCACGAACTTTAGACAGAATAAAAAGAACACATGCCTCTGCTAAGTACCATTGTGGGCTGCAAATTAACAGGCGCATTGTCTCGCTGTCCACATACCAACGTTAGCTCTCTGAATAATTAAATTTGTGAGTATACACAGCGTAGCTCAAGGAAGATGATTAGAAATCATCAATATTCTACTGGGTATTAAACTGAGAAAATATGTTCTTGATTTGTCTGAATTACAATTAACAAGGTACATATATCTCACAAAATGATACTATACACTTGATGCACATGGAAAGTAATCATCATTCGGTATCTGGGGTTGCTGCTGCTTATGCGTTTCTGCGCGAATTAGCATAAAACGAACACCAACGCATGCTGTAGTGGTTTATGAATATACTTGTTGCTGTCGTTTTTGACGGTATCATAAGACGTAAATCTATTTAATACTTTTGATGATCTAAGTTAGAGAACTGTTTATGAACTCCCTGGGACAGGTTGATTTGGGGTTATCTTCCCTTTGTTTTATTCATTGTTGTTGACCTGTCTTAAGTCGGGGTTAGCTTTACTCAGATCTGTGTTGTCTACACATGCGCAAGTTTTTTTGAGTGCGAACGGAGAGACTTCCCATTTTGTGGCAACCTGTGAGTAGAGCTCACAGTCATTTGAGATGCAGAGTCCATTATTTGTGCTCGATGTAGCCAACTAAGACTATTCGTCTAACTGTTATACAGAAGCCCAGTGAAGATATATTATTGTGAAAACCGCATGTTGGCGGTATGTTTCGGCATGGATGATTATGCCTGCCTATGAAGAATACACAATTGTTTACATTATTATAGAGGCCCGACATTACGGCCGATATCTTTGAGCAGAAGAAGATGTATTTGGCGTGTTATGCCAGATGAATTGCAGCATTATTATTATTTATGCAATTGAGAACTCGCCTGTTGGTACGGCGGCGGGGTTTGAAGTACCTGACGCGCTGAGTCAGTGGTACGTGAGCTGCAGAATGAACTATGTGTTAAAGGACAGACCATTGTCGATAACGTCCTGATAAATGAGTGGTTCAAGCTTTATAATGCCAGATGTTTTGCCAGTCATTTCCAGTTTATATGATGTCCTTGATCCTCGTCCATTTGACTGTAACTGTTGAATTCACTGTGTCTCGTAAATAAATGATTGAAAAGTTCCAGCAGTTGCAACAATTACTGACTACTGCATGTGAGTGAGTGGGTGCATTGTTTACTTGTCAAAGGGCCCTTACGCATTCGTGTTTTCTCACACCCACATCACTTATCAACCCACACAAACGTCGAGTACTTCACATTCAAGAGATGTATTATGTTTGAATGTCAACATGACACCCTGTTAGCGCCTCATCGCCAGGTGAGCTAATCATGCACAACAACGCTGTTTGGCCCAGGTCGTACTGACTACGCACGCACAGAAAACTACAGTAACACCGTGCAGGAACATTGAGGTAGATCGTACAGCCTTCAACATTGTAGTGGCGCATCAACACATCCATACTATAACAGTACACAGTAAAGATATCGTTACATTCCTGGTGGTCATGAAATAGGACTTACATTTGTCAGTAAAGATATCGTTACATTCCTGGTGGTCATGAAATAGGACTGTTACATTTGTGGTAGGCCAGATCAGTGGGTCTAAGCTGCGCATCGGACTGATTGAGGACATTATCTATGATAACACACTATCATGGTGGAACTACACATTGGAAACTGGACAAGATGATTTATACTGTTCAGCACATAACAGCAACACACCTTCAACAGTTTCAGCAATAGTGAATGCAGTCAGCGACCCATAGCTGTACTGCTTGCATCAGGACCAGCGAACCAGAGCTGGTCAAGACCGCACTCCACCTCCATGTGGTGGTCCTGGAAACAGTCTGCAGCAGTGCAGTCTGGCTGAGCGAGTGCGGATCGCAATGGGAAGGCAAACCCGGTCCCTAAAAAATGCCGTGCTGAAGTCGGATGTGTCGACCGAAAGGTGCAGATATCACAGCTTAGGCGTAAACAGACACAACGCAACCACCGTCCTTTTCAGGGCGAACGAGGAAGAAGAAGAAGAAGAACATTTTGAAACTCGTCGATGTCCTTCTGGTTGGGTCGGCGACTCCTATAGATATCCCAATTGAACCGATGGTCTATTGTGAGTGTTCTTAGGGACTGTGCAAATTTCACTTTGTGGAATTTGCTAGCAACGTTTGTTGCTATTTTCGTTTAGTTGTGACGAAGTGTACCTTTCGTTGTTTTTGGAATATTTTTTCTGTTCTTTAGTTTTTAGTTGTTGTGTTGGTATTTGTCCGCCTCCTCTTCCTTTCATTAAGTTTTATACACACTTATGTTTAGAGATTGTGGCGTCATTTGTTTTTGTTGATTATTCGCAGTTATCATCACATGTTTTGTGATATTTTCCTTAGTTTCGCTGTAGTGTTTATTTGACTTCTGCGAACGTTTTCGGTTGTTTTATATTCTTGTCTTTGTATTGTTATCGTATACATGTTTATCATATACAGTCTATATATATATATATATATATATATATATATATATATATATATATATATATATATATATATATATATATATATACTTGGTCATGAACTATTATTATTATTAATATGATGCACTTTTCAGATAGAGGTTATTTATGATGATATTATTATAGAGAAACAAGGTGATTATACAAGTTTTTGATTAAAAGACTTGTCTCCCACGGAGATTGGGATAGAATAAAGTGAAGTGATTATACAAGTCTAGTATTACAGACTTGTCTCCCATTGAGGTTGGGATAAGGTAATTTAATTAATTTTTCAGGTCTGATCTCACATTATTAGACAGAATGTCTACATTAGATTTCTTTATTGAGCAAGTGAAATCCCTTGGCAAGACTGTTGAGAAATTGGAAGCATTTGCAACTGTTCCATATGCCAAGGCACTGAAGTCGAAAGAAAAGAGACAGAAAATGGAAAATGAAAGACAGAAGGTAGAAGCTGAACAGAAGAAAATTGAAGCTGAGAATTTAAGATTGCACATGCAGGCAGATGAAAGGAAACTTGAAGCTGAGAATAAAAGATTAGACAGAGAAGCTGCTGCTGAAGAGAGGAAACTTCAAGCTGCTGCTGAAGAGAGGAAACTTCAAGCTGCTGCTGAAAAAAGGAAACTTCAAGCTGATGCTGAAGAGAGGAAACTTCAAGCTGCTGCTGAAGAAAGAAAAGCAAATATGGAACATGAGGAAAAACTCTTATCTTTGGAGTTAGAGAAATTAAAGTTGATGAATAAATGAGTGCTCCTGAAGCAACTTCGGGTAAGATAAAGGAGAGTTCTTATAAAGTCAAATTACCTCCTTTCAACCCTCTAAAGGACGACATAACGTTCTACCTTGATAGATTTCAATTAACATGCGTAACGCTTAAGGTAGATAAGGAACAATATGTCGGACAATTGATGGAGTTACTTTCAGGTAAACCATTAAGTAATGTAATGGCAGTAGAGGAACCTGACAGAACTAACTATGATGTTGTTTGGGCAACATTACTTAAAAGATATCAACTAAAAGAAGAAGATTATCGTCTTCGTTTTAGGACAATGCTACAAGAAACTGGAGTAGATTTCTCTGACTTTATTACGAAGATACGTCTTACATTCACACGTTGGATTGAGCTGTCTAAAACAGACAAAACATATGAAGCCCTTATGGACTTATTACTTCGAGATAAAGTTATGTCATCTGTCAATGAGTCTTTCTTTGCTTTTCTTCATGAGCGTAAACCTAAGAACATAAAAGACATGGAAGAATATGGTTGCCAGTACGTCACTGCGCATCCCCATGCTACTGTTAGCAATGCTAAGGTGAAGGAAGAGTTGCCAGTTGCTTCTGCAGCACCATATGGCCCTAACTTCAATCGTAAATTTCAAGGTGCTCAACAAAACTTTAATAGGAAGAGTAATCAGAATTACACTCAATATCAAAGCAATCCATCACACAAAGGTCTTTCTTCAAAGAATTGGAGACGAGCTGATAGTCCTCGTAATTATGGGTTCAACAATTATAAACACTTTCGCAAGGGTAGCCACTATAGGAACTATCTTATCTATTCTCCATGAACACAATATAATTATTCTCGCCAACGGGAATATGATAATAGTGACTATAATAATGGTGATTCAAACCAGAATAATGGTTACAATAGATCTAATAATGACAATTTCAGAGGAAATAATAATCGCGGTAGATCTCAAAACAACAAAAAGAGATCACATCACCAGGGAAACTCTGTACAACAAGAGCCTCATGGTGCCTGTAATCAAGTGAACGATAAAAAAAATTCTAATGCTATCACTTGTTCTGCTTTTGATTTTGGGAGAGCATTTCAATGCCCCCAATGCACAACATTATTCGAACCGACCACGGTAACTACTTTAAGTTGTGGTCACCCTCTTCCCGCTCTTCCTGCTGCAGTTGCGCATGACGGGAGAGGATCGCTTACCTTGCATAAGGGCCTAGTGGATAGTAATCCAGTCTCAGTGCTTTTTGATTCTGGGTGCACTACTATTGGGGTTAAGCAATCTCTCATAGATCCTCGCTGTGCCACGGGAAAGGTGGTTAAATGTGTGACATTTGGTGGCACAGTAGAAAATTACTCAACTGCTGTTATTCACATTGCTACTTCCTTCTTTACGGGAGATGTCCACGCGTGTCTTCTACCTAATCCTATTGCGGATCTTATCAACGGTCGTATTCACGGGGTGAAGGAATGCACCCCGCAGCAAATTGCTGCCTGGGAAGAACGGAATACCCAAACAGCCAATGCAGTGGTAACAAGAGCACAAGCTCTTATTCCTCAAACTTCATCTACTGAAGTTAATGAAGTACATAGCCAAGAGGATCACTTGGTGATTTCGCATGACTCGTTTTTGAAACTACAAGAAGAAGACCCGTCTTTAAAGACATTCTTTCTTCTCGCTAAAAACGGTGATCCGAATCAGAATACAAATCGCAAATCATATATCACTATGAAGAATGGTATACTAGTGCGTATGGTACAACACTCAGACACGTCTATGCATTCTCAAATTCTCGTGCCCAAGAGTATGAGAGCCGTAATTCTTCAACATGCACACGACTCTCGGTGTGCTGGACACATGGGTTTTTCCCGAACTAAGTCGAGAGTTCTGGCGGCTTTCTTTTGGCCATTTGTCAATAAAGACATACGAATTTATTGCCGGTCTTGCAAAATATGTCAAGAGGTCAAATCTAGAGGTCCACGTCATGCTGCACCTATTCAGGCTGCAGACATTCCTATTTGGCCGTTTCAGAAAATGGCCATAGATATCATTGGCCCTTTTAAGATTAAATCGGCCAGAGGACATCAATTTATCCTTACGTGCGTTGACATGTGCACGCGTTGGCCAGAGGCTATACCTCTTAAGGGCATCTCCACTGCCGATATCGCAGACGCTCTTTGGCTTATATTCTCTCGTTTGGGTTTTCCCAGAGAAATATTGTCAGACCATGGCACACAATTGATATCAGACACAATGTCGCAGGTAATGTCTACTCTGCACATTAAAAGATCTTTGAGTAGTATTTATCACCCAATGTCTAATGGGTTAGTTGAACGTCTTAAAAGAACACTCAAGAACTTACTTGGGAAGATAACTGAGGATCATCCTCAGGATTGGGACAGGGTTCTACCCGCGACTCTCTTTGCCTATAGAGAGGTCCCCAACAAACATGCAGGATTTTCTCCTTTTGAACTAGTCTTTGTCGCGCGACCGCGCGGTCCTATGTCTTTACTTCATGATCTTATAACAGCTGATAATATCGACATGGACACACAATCTTCATATGAGTATGTCATTGCTCTAAGGCAAAAGATTATTGAAGCATGCAAGCTAGCAACTTCCTCATCCGAATTTGCTAAAGAAAAGGCAAGGCGATTTGCTAATAAGAGACGCCTACGTCAACTTTGTCCTGGAGACAAAGCGTTTGTTTTACTTCCTTCTAGGGAGAACAGACTTCTTATTGCATGGAAAGGCCCATATACAATAGTCTCGAAAATTTCCGATGTCGACTATGTTGTCAATATTGATGTAAGGCATAAAACCTTCCATATAAATATGCTTACGGAATATCATGAACGACCAGACTATTTGCAGCCTATTTTCCAAGCGACGGACGATTCTCCAGTCCAACAAGGTCATATCTCATTCCTGTCAGTTATACAGGATGAGGAAACTACTTTTTCAGATGTTAATCTACCTCTTCCTGTGATTCCACTTACTTCTACGGAATCATGGAAAAACGTTACTGTTTCTTCTAATTTGTCTTTTGAGGAACAGCGACAAGTATCCTCTACGCGACAATCATTTCAGGATGTCCTTACTGACATTCCTGGACACACAAATGTCATTGAACATGACATTATACTTACTGATCATAATCCAATCAGAGTAAGACCTTATCATATTCTTATTCATTTTCAAGCACAAGTCGAGAAAAAATTGGATGAAATGATACAATTGAAAATAATTGAACCATCCACTTCAGCATACTCTTCGTCCATGGTTATTGTTCGAAAGAAAGACAATAACATGCGCCTTTGCGTCGATTATCGCAAATTGAACCAAGTTACGAAGTTCGATGCTGAACCTATGCCTTTATTAAAAGATCCACTTACTAGACTTTCTAACTCTCGATTCTTTACTAAACTTGACTTGTCGAAAGGCTATTGGCAAGTTCCGTTAACTGAACGCGCCAAATCTCTCACTGCTTTCTCAACACCTACGGGTTTTTTTCAGTGGAATTTTATGCCCTTCGGGCTTATGAATGCCCCAGCTACTTTCGTACGCATGATGCGTCGAATTCTCTCATATCGTTCAGATGTCATTGCATACTTAGACGACATCTGTCTTTTCAGTAATACTTGGGAAGATCACTATTTGGGTTTAAATGAATTACTGTCTACTCTACGCGAGCATAATTTGACTGCAAAACACTCTAAAGCCTATGTTGGGTTTAGTGAAATTTCTTTTCTGGGTCATCGTGTTGGTCATGGTCTGTTGAAGACAGAGGACCAAAACATTTCTAAGATATTAAATATCTCTGTTCCTAAGACAAAAAAAACAAATACGTAGTCTATTGGGATTAATACAATTCTACGGAAGATTCATTAAGAATATATCCTCTATAATGGCACCACTCTCAACCCTATTGAAGAAAGGGTCTCCTAACATGGTGCGCTGGTCTAAAGAATGTCAATCTTCATTGGATCAGATTAAGAATTTGTTCTCATCCCCACCTATCTTAAGGCTACCTATTGCTGTGAAGACTTTTGTTCTTCGTAGTGACGCCTCATCCACAGGGATCGGAGCGGCACTAATGCAGGAGTATTCAGGAACTCTGCATCCTGTAATGTATATCTCTAGGAAACTGAATGCGGCAGAAAGGAATTACTCGGTTTTGGACCATGAATGTTTGGCTATGGTTTTGTCAAACTTTAAGCTACAAAGATTCCTTCTTGGTGCGCATTTCATTGTGGAAACAGACCAAAAAGCTCCTACTGCTATTCAGTGTAAGAACTTGAAGAGCTCGAGATCTACTCGGTATGCTATTGCTCTTCAACCTTTTCATTTCACGGTACGAGCTATCCGTGGTTTGGGTAATGTGATGGCAGACATACTGTCTAGATGCCCACATGGGTCCACTTAAGTATTGTGTCCTAGATTTTCCTGCTACACTTCTAGACTTATGTCTCTTCACTATAACAATATATGTTAACACATTTGTTTTCACCTTAGAGTGGTAAATTAATTGTTTTCTTTCTCTATTACCATCTGTGGTGTAATGGAGAAGGTTGAGTTGACATAATATAAAGGTCAAAAAAATTAATGCGGCCACATGTAATACTTACACATGTAGTAGTAATTATAGTACATTATAGCATGTTACTAATTGTGTCATTTATATTGTTCTCAGTGCAAACTAGTACCAGTTACTGAGTGCTTTTGAGAATCATGATGATGCCATATGTCTCCCTTACATACTTTTTGGATGCTGCTTACATTGATCTTCGGGAGACAGCATTGTTTTGTGCTGTGGATGCCATCTTCTATTAGTTAGATTGTACTCTTGTATTGTCATATGTATGTATAATGACTTTACAAATTGTGTTATGGCCATCCATTAGATAATAGTGATTATATAGCATGAGACTTCGATAGATTTATATGGTCATATGATTTCTCGATATGTTGTCATTCGCATTGCTATAATATTGCATTTTTTGATATGCATGTGATTTTTGTTAGCATCGCCAGCAACTGAGGTTTCTTTGATGGTACCTCCCGGATATGTTTTATTTGGAGAAAATATTTTCTCTTATCTTGTGTAGTGATTTTTTTGTTCTCACTAGACGCTCTATTGTGCGTCGATTGAGCCTGTCTTTAAGACAGTATTTTACGTTGTATGTTTCATCGGCGCATCATTCATGCGTTATGAGCATGTTGTATCTTGCTCATTGATGTATTTCAAAAAAAAAATGTGGTTAATTTTTTTTTATCTGGAGGGTGCGGTAATCTGTTGCTGTCGTTTTTGACGGTATCATAAAACGTAAATCTATTTAATACTTTTGATGATCTAAGTTAGAGAACTGTTTATGAACTCCCTGGGACAGGTTGATTTGGGGTTATCTTCCCTTTGTTTTATTCATTGTTGTTGACCTGTCTTAAGTCGGGGTTAGCTTTACTCAGATCAGTGCTGACTACCCATGCGCAAGTTTTTTTGAGCGCGAACGGAGAGACTTCCGTCAGAGAGTGATGATCTGGGTTCTGACCGGACTAGTATGTCTGTGGTACTTCTCTGCATTATCTGGGGGAAAGATAGTCTTCAGTGTGACTGTGATGTCAGTGATTCTCCCCAGAGTTATTCTGTTCGTCAAGAATGACGACAGTTGTTATTTGTGTATTTCTCGGATTCTGTCAAAGGTAAAAGAAACTTAATTATTATGCCTAAGTTGCAGAACATTTTGTGGCAACCTGTGAGTAGAGCTCACAGTCATTTGAGATGCAGAGTCCATTATTTGTGCTCGATGTAGCCAACTAAGACTATTCGTCTAACTGTTATACAGAAGCCCAGTGAAGATATATTATTATGAAAACCGCATGTTGGCGGTATGTTTTGGCATGGATGATTATGCCTGCCTATGAAGAATACACAGTTGTTTACATTATTATTGAGGCCCGATGGCCGATATCTTTGAGCAGAAGAAGATGTATTTGGCGTGTTATGCCAGATGAATTGCAGCATTATTATTATTTATGCAATTGAGAACTCGCCTGTTGGTACAGCGGAGTTGTTTGAAGTACCTGACGCGCTGAGTCAGTGGTACGTGAGCTGCAGTATGAACTATGTGTTTAAGGACAGACCATTATCGATAACGTCCTGATAAATGAGTGGTTCAAGCTTTATAATGCCAGATGTTTTGCCAGTCATTTCCAGTTTATATGATGTCCTTGATCCTCGTCCATTTGACTGTAACTGTTGATGTCACTGTGTCTCGTAAATAAATGGTTGAAAAGTTCCAGCAGTTGCAACAATTACTGACTACTGCATGTGAGTGAGTGGGTGCATTGTCTACCTGTCAAAGAGCCTTTACGCATTCGTGTTTTCTCACACCCACATCACTTATCAACCAACACGAACTTCGAGTACTTCACATTCAAGAGATGTATGATGTTTGATTGTCAACATGACACCCTGTTAGCGCCTCATCGCCTGGTGAGCTAATCATGCACAACAACGCTGTTTGGCCCAGGTCGTACTGACTACGCACGCACAGAAAACTACAATAACGCCGTGCAGGAACATTGAGGTAGATTGTACAGCCTTCAACATTGTAGTGGCGCATCAACACATCCGTACTATAACAGTACACAGTAAAGATACCGTTACATTCCTGGTGGTCATGAAATAGGACTGTTACATTTGTCAGTAAAGATATCGTTACATTCCTGGTGGTCATGAAATAGGACTGTTACAATACTGTTTTCATATGTTGAGGTTGCCAGTCTCATATATAACCACTTAGCAAGGACAAAATGTCAAATTCACATTTTTATAATAAATGTTTACACTTACCCCAAAGTAACTTTTGGGAACACAATCTCATGGCACAGTTTAGAATGGACACAGCACCTTAGGTTAGATGCTTTCGATTCACTTGGTCTGAAAATTTTATTATTCATCTTATGACGGGTGATCTGATTCCTTTAAGTTTCAAGTCTTTGTATTTAAATTTGAGGGTTTACTTTTAAGTTTCAAAGTTGACTAAATACTTCGATCTGTCCCTTATAATTGTGGAATCCTTTGTCCGATCCTTCTCTCTCTCTCTCTCTCTCTCTCTCTGGCTCTAGTGAAATGCTAGCTTGACGTGGCGATGCAGTCTGATCTGTGACTCCAATTTCTCAGGTAAAGTCTCAGATTGTGCTTCTATACCAACTTCCCACGAAAGTTAAAGTCAATTCCGGCTCTCAAATCAAGCCAATGGTACGCTCTTTTAAACTATATATGTTTGGTGTTAAATCATAATATCCCCGAGTGTTTTAAAATATCAAATTTTAAAATTCCAATGCGTGACCACTTTTTAATAAGGCAGTGATACTTCCGATTGCATCTTTGTGCAAACTCACAAACAAATCTATAAACTCATTTCCTGTCTAGACGCTTTCCCATTAATATTGTCTCCCCAGACAGTTTATCGGTAATATTGATACAGAGATGGACCAGCGGAAGCTATTATATCATTTTAACCTGTGTTTTCGTTCCTCCGCCAGACAGTCAGATACGGATCGCCGGCAGTTTAGAAAAACAATATGGCTCTCTTTCCATAAATAAATATTAGACAAACATAAAGGTTTGTTTTCAAGCAGTCGTAGGAAATAAAGAAGTAGAAAACTAGACAACAGAAAAACAACAGACGTGAGTGGCTTACCTAGGACTCGAACCCAGGACCTTCCGTGCGATAACTCCGCCTAGATATGCAAGCGAATCACATTATCCTCCTGCCATCTAGGCATCACCAAAAATGATGCTTCGATGTAGTGCGAACTTTCTTTCCATACCCTGCCGGGTCGTATTGTTCTGTGAAATATCGGGATCACCTTGCATCACTCGTGTCCGTCTCTAAAAAAGATGGCAAGAACAACTCAAGTGATAAACGTATTACCAGCTGACCTGTCTAATTAATCGCAATAATACTACAGTTCACCTGGTGAATCGTAAATACGTTAGGGAGCGGCGAGGCGAAAATATAGAGCATAAAATATGCCGAAGAATAGGACGATGATTGAGAAAATGAAGAGAGAAAGCAACAGTTATGAAGAGTGCACTAAAATAATGGGACGATGAAAGAGAGAAAGACGGGCGCAAAAGTACATGCGCAAACCGTTTAGTCACACACCCCGTCAACTAAGATATTTCATTAAATATCCCCGTTTGGAAGTGTACTTTTATGTGGTGTGTGCCTTTCTCTACTACTGTTCTGGGTGACATTGGGTGACAGTGTTCTTCTCCTCATTATACCGTTGGCGAGTGTTTGAATTGCTCTCTTGGCAATGTGTACAGCTTTGAACGAACTGACGCACGTCTTCCCATCGTTTAGGCCAAAAGTAAACCTCTTTAAGGTTAGCTGGGAGACTTTTTCAAGCCATAAATCGAGGATTCCGCAGCAAAAGAGAAGTTGATAAGAAGACGAAGATGGCTGTATACCGCTCCACCTATGTCCCAGTCTTGACGTGTGAGTGCGAGTCATGGGCAATGAGTACAACCCACAAAAGCCAAATCCAAATCTCAGAAATGAGGTATCTGAAGAAGGTGGTTGAAGTAACAAGAAGAGACATGGTCCGCAACCAGACGATACGTCAAGGCCTAAAAACCCAACCCCTACATACCCAAGTAGAACAGTCCCATCTAAGATGGTTTGGCCATGTCTGTAGAATGGGAGAAGATCGGCTACCACGACAAGCATGGAAAACTAAGAGCCAGGAATCTAGACCTCCAGGACGACCCAAAGTCCGCTGGGAGGACAACATTAGACAATCTTTGAAGGACGAAGGACTAGAATGGAACCAAGGCAAAAGTAAGACAGCTGATAGAATAGTATGGCGCTCTCTCTTACAAAACTCTACACCTCACTGTAGAAGAAGAACGAATAAGTAAGTAAGGTTCCCACGGGAAAATGTTCCCATGATGAGGATATACGGGCTGATTTCTCGCAATCTCGCACAAACTATCGAATATAGTGTCGCAAACCTAGCCAGAAGTAGTTCAAAGAGACCTGTTTTACCAGGGCATACGAATCTTTAATGGGATGGGCAGGGTTGAATGCATTTCTTGCATTAGGCGGGTGCGATAGGGGAGTGGGACAACTAATTGTCTTTTATTCCCCACCCGTCTATAAATCACACCTTCCTCCCTGTAATATGCTCCTTGAGGAGCATGGGAGTAATTACCATACAGCTTTGAAAAGCAAGGCTTTACGATTTTATCGGCCCTTTGTGCCTACTTCAGCTCCAAAATATTCGGGCTTGTGAGAGAGTGGAGGTCAGGAGCCGCTTGAACGTTCTCTGTGTTCTCACTCTCGTGTGTCGTCCTGGAGTAACGTGACGGATCACCAATAAACACACATTCCCTCCCTAAAATGAGAAAGTAGACTAAATTGTCTGCAACTGCTGCATTGATTTTGCCCCGTAATATCGGGTTAAAACATCAATTTCCGCAACCGGTACAAGAATAGGCTCTATATTCTTCCGGGGCCCGTGTATCTCTACAGTTTTACCAGTGAATTGGTAGGCCTTTACCAGTGTCTGCTCTTTGACATAAATTGAATTTGTTAGAGGTGTCTGATCTTTGACAGACAGAGACATTCAGACAGACAGAGACATACAGACACCGGCAGACAGTCAGACAGACAGACAAGCAGATAGGTAAGAAAATACGTAAGTCGGTAGGTCGGCCGGCGGTGGGAATGCAGGTAGACAGACAGACAGATAGACAAATAGACAGACAGACAGACAGATAGACAGATAGACAGATAGACAGATAGATAGATAGATAGATAGATAGATAGATAGATAGATAGATAGATAGATAGATAGATAGATAGATAGATAGATAGATAGATAGATAGATAGGTAGGTCGGTCGGTCGGTCGGTCGGTCGGTCGGTCGGTCGGTCGGTCGATCGATCGATCGAACGAACGAACGAACGAACGAACGAAAGACAGACAGACAGACAGATAGACAGACAGATAGATAGATAGATAGGTAATAAGATAGATAGATAGATAGATAGATAGATAGATAGATAGATAGATAGATAGATAGATAGATAGATAGATAGATAGATAGATAGATAGATAGATAGATAGATAGATAGATAGATAGATAGATAGATAGATAGATGTAGTGTATGAATAACTCGTCCACACAGGGTAAATATGTGAAAGCCATACCTGCAGCCACAGTGTCCGCAAATTACGCTCAGCATCTCTTTGGTCAATCTTCTAATTATATCAGTCCCTTGCTGGTCGCTGCTGAGTGCTACGTTCACCTGGGCAAGCTGGATATTGTAAGTATTCGAACTGAAAACGTGTACTGACAAACAGCTTAGTTAAACAAATGACCTCTGCTGTTTCTTTACCATTGACCCTTCAGATTCCCAACGTTCATATGCCTTCAACAAATTTACGTCATTTTTTTCTTTTTTATTTATTTTAGTGTCTTACCCTGGGGATTGCAGACCAAGAGCTGTCATGTAATACTTCAATATACTGCATAGAGGCATATCTGGAGTCATTCTTATGTGACCACCAGGTATGCACAATGCTATAGTACGTAGATTTGGATGTGAACCTCTGTCTGCGAGGGTAATTACACCCTCATTGACTCTTGAAATCATCCACACTTCCAGGAATCCCCCCTGTGGTGAAACATGTTGAGAACCCAGCATTGCACACTTGGCTTGGAGGGGGTCTCTTGAGCCCCAGACATAACTCTGGCTTTTACCTAGTTACCTTTATGCAGGAGATCTCACTATGGACCCGACGATAGGCAGGCTGTGGTGGATTTGATGTTATTAATTGTTGTAGGTATTATTATATTTGTATTAAATGAGATTAGCTATGAAGGTCCCTGAATATACCCAATAATATTGTGAACTTTTCAGGGTACCTTTCCACTACCACCTTTTTATCTCATTCCAAATGTATTTATATTAGTATGTTAATTTACTTCGTGTTGTGTCTAGAGTTATGGATGTAGAGTGTAATGTATAATAATCAACAAACATACAAACAAATAGTTTATTATTCACAACAGCACACAATACTACCACAATAACATACAAACGACACTCTAAAAGACTATCTTATTTAAGACTGTGGTTGAATTTTGTGTAAATAAGATTTTTACAGTTTTATTATCCTGATTCAAATTTATTTGTAAATAGGACAGACAATTTAAAAGTGAAATCACAATAATCAATTAAAGCAGTCAAATAGCACAATAGATCTTCTGTCCATATATATAAAATTATTAATCGAATATATTTATGTAGTGTTCTCCTACTTTAAGGTAATACTGGTGATACTACTAGTTTGTTGTTTTAAATCATGTCCTTTTGGAATTGTTTGTTTCTATTTTGTCACTTGTGGAACTATTAAATATTTGTCCCAGTTTTTCATTGTCATAAGATCGTTCTTTTAAAGTTCTGTAGTTGAGCTTCCAGGTGCCGAACGAGAACTTATCTTGGCCGTAGAATATAAGATGAACCTTTCCTCTGCTCGCTTGACAATCTGTTCCCTGTTTGCTAGGCAATGGCCACTAGCATGGGCTATCAGTAAACAGGCAGAGTCTTGAATCAATCAATTTTCAAGCGTTTGGTACCACATTAACGTCAGTACCCAGGACCTCTGAAATGTGAAGGTATGCATCCTTCGTAATATCTAGCATACACTAATAGTCCACAGTTAAGGACATGTACATTACAAACAAACAAAAGGATCATATCCTTATACAAACCGATGCCACCATTTTCTTTTGATGTGACAATGTACACCAGTATTCCTTTCCCTAATAGTCACAACGCCAATGCAATTCCAGCTGTAATCTCTTCCATATAATAGGATAGGTGTTATGCTCCTTTATGACAATCATACCTATTCTTGTAGTTTTACACCTCTCTGACAGACTATCACATGGCGATCAATCTTTAGGCTTTGCCTCATGTTCGCTATAGACCCACTCATGTCCATACATATTTTATTATTTCACATTCAATTTTTATATAAAATACAGGTTAATAAATGTCAAGCTTACCACAATGTTCAATGAAATACACACAGAGAAGATGACTGACACAGTTTCGATCTGTTTTATTGCCCAGGCTGTCCAGAAATGTATTTAAAAGTACAGCCTGCTCTCATCAATCACTGTTGAAAATTTTATTAGAAATGGCGTCCCCTTAACGCTTATTCTGACAATATCGATTCAGTTAGCCAATCGCTATTAATTTTACAAGGGTAAACAGTCTTTTCAAAAATATCATTCAAACGTTTCCTACGTTTCTAGGTTATTTATGTTTATTCAAAGGTCAGCCAATAATAGTTAGTCTCACTTCAAATGCCACCCAATCGGATTCGCTGTACTATGTTAGCCTATCTGTCACCTACTTTTTTCCCAAAAAATATGCGATCCAATCTAAGCAGATATGACTTGACCTGACAGTATCTCTGATCTCTATGTATTGTTTTATGAATATTTAATTAGTTAAGGGACTATTTATATAACTAATAACATATTCTTGGTCAGCAAGTCTTCAGGTACGCGAATATACAATTTTTAAGGGGCTATGTGGCTTAGTTCAAAATTCTATAATTTTTTCCATGTTAGTTGTTGATTTTAACTACCTCCTGTTCAATTCTTTTCTCATGTACTTTCAAGCTAATTACGAGAGCTTAGGTCATTCATAATAAGAGCTTAATATGTTTACATGACGTAGTGTCCACAATTCTAACTTTTTTCATTGTATTTTGGGAAACCCCTAAGGCAAGGCTTGCCAATGTGCTAGTGTTGGCTTTTAGTTTAAAATCAATGCGAAACGAATTAGCATTTCATCTTTCCTTGCCCCTCCTCGTTCCACAATGCATTTTAGGCAAATATTTTCTTAGAACTAGAAAAAGTGGGTGTTTATGTCACGGACGAATTTGAAAAATTGGGTACCGTTTTGTTCGGCTATTCGTTAGCAAATAATAATCTGAAGGCGTAGACAATACCAACCTTTCTAGCAGCAAATTCTTTTGTACTTTCTTATCTTTGCCTTTATGCCCTATATTGTTATATATTAATTTAGATATTGTATTTGTTGTTGTTGTTGTCGATATCCCATAGCTGCTGAGCATCTACTCTTGGCAGCCCAATGCCATTCTTAGAAAAGTGCAGGTTTTCTGTAGTTGTTTTAGCGTTCCATATAGTGAGTTGGTGACTGTCAGAGGTGTATGTAAAAGTTTTTTCCTGGCGTTTGTGAGTGATGGACACTCTATGAGGAGGTGTCTGGCTGTTTCATAGGGATGAGAGCAGTGTCTACACATGGGTAGGTGCTGAGGGTTGATACGGTTTAGATGGCTATTGACTCTGGCGTGTCCTGTTCGGAACTGAAAGATAAGACTTTGATTTCTCCTGCTGAGTCTGTTTATGTTGTCGTTGTCTTTTGGGCAGGTCATTTCATTAAAGACATTTCGGCCAGTCGGCCCGTTCGCCCATCTGTTCAGCCAGATTTCCCTTGTGTTGTTTCTGAGAATCTGTTTGACTGTTCTCATGCTGCAGGGTCTGTCCTTTTGTTGTTTAGAGGCTCCTGCTTTTGCAAGTCTATCAGCTGTCTCATTTCCAGTTAGATCACTGTGTCCAGGGATCCACTGTAGAGTTACACTGATGGAGTAGGCTGTGATCAAGTTATGAACCGCTTTTCCTATAAGAAAAATGTCTTTGTTACGCACGGATCATTATTATTTTTCGTTTGTATAAACATTTTTTCATATGTATGATCATTTTTTTGACTGAAGTGTGTATTATGTTTTCTATGGTCAAAGGGACATAATCCGAGTTATCGAGACTACAATTTGTTAGGAGTTGCCTTCTCTTGTATAGAGACACGTTCGGTCTATAATTTCTTGAACGAAGCGTGACCACATCTCCTTATTTGGTAGTATCAGTCAACTATGGTAGATGTCTGAAACCTTTCTTAACGCTTCTTTTCATGACCATAAAAGGCGCGACTGTGTAAGACTTTTATCTCGAATGTTCTTCGAATCGTCTTATTGTGAACGGCAACTCAGAGATTGTCGTTCTGCGCATGTCAAAAACCGGGAGTTCGTTCTGTGTGTTCCGCCCAGTTGGGGCAGTTTAGAAATGGTTTAAGAAGCGAGCAGACGCAACTGCGTCTTGTGATTCTCTGAGGGAAATACAGTGTCTTAGTGAGTTAGTTAGCTAACTAGACTATTTCCCAGTATTATGCAGCCTGCCTGGAGGCATATGTTCATGGTTGATTTTCCGAAATAAGGTAATTCCTCTTGTATCGAACTTTATGCTATCGTCTAGAGGTTCGTCATTTTGTCGCCTATTTGCTCGCCTGTGTGATGCAAAATGGAGAGGTACTTTGACTAGGATTAAGTCACCAGTATCTGTATACCTGAACTAGTTAAATATATATGGGTCGCTCTAGACCAACAAGACTGTTGTCTGTGTTCCAGGATTCGTTATATCAGAGATCACGTCCAAGTCAGATGGTTAGACTTAGGAACATTATAAAGGTCGAGCTGACCTGTAGCCCATGTATGCTATTCACGTGCAGACAGTGAACGGACTTATTGTATACAACTGATCTGCTAGCATCAGAATGGGAGCATTTATTATTGTTTATGAACATTGAAGATCTGTAGCTGACACTGTTGCAGAAGTTATAGAAATTATTATTATTTATACAGCTTCACGAACTAGCACTCGATGATTGATGAATTTCTGAATCTATTGAACTGTGATGTCTTATGACGCATATATACAACAGCTATCATTGCTGACTACAGAAATTGTTTTCAATGTGCCATATCATCTTGCTGAACTCGTTAACCATGTTGATGTCATAAGTATCATGACTGTTTTGTGGCGTGCAATAAATGAAAGAAACTTATACAACGAAGTTACCCTTTCTATGACTCTACACGTCATGTTGCCTGTGTGATAACCCTGTGAACTGTTCCACTACCACATACACAGCAACATCCTAAATCCAGAGAAGACACCTACATCTTACACTTTAACACCAGGTGTCGATAAGGGTGGCAAGTTACCACTTCAGCACAAATCCACCCTTATCATTTTTGGTGGCCAGAGCTGGTTCTATCATCTGATATTTTGGCGCACCATATCATTTTTGGTGGCCATAGGTTGGTTCACTCTGATTCCAGCTATCAAGGGGGTCAGCAAACCCAGACATCATCATCATACTAGATACAACTACAGCATCAACTACCACCTTACAAGAAATTTTATTGAAAGTATCCGGATTTTCTGACAGTTGCTGATTTTGAAACTACCCGGCGCTGCTCGGCAATATTGAAGTTTATGTAAAATTAGAAGGACAAGTACCGAGCGAATGGATTTCCTGATCTGGTGAAAAGAAGGACAAGTGCCGTAACAACTGTTCCGGTCTCAGGGGTACTGCTGCGGGTTCAGAAGGTCAAGTGCCGGTTAAATCAATTTAGAAGATTCAGAAGGTCAAGTGCCGTAACAACTGTTGCAGTATTAGAAGCTCATTTCCTTCGTCATGGCTGTTTATGGGAGCAGAAGTTAATCAACGTTGGATCATTATCCTCAGAATGCTGATTACATCCTGTTCTGCACCGTGCTGACGCTGGATTTATAGAAGTTAAGTGGCCTGTTTTGTTTGTGAACTGTGCCCTTATGTTCTAACTGAGCCTTCTGTACTTTCACACTTTCTCCTATTGTTTTCATGATACATGTTTATATGTTATATGTTATTTGTTATTTGTATATTTATATGTTTATATTTCAGCGGGTTTTCTCGGTTGGGCGGAGTCTTGCAGTAGAAGATACCACGTCACAGAGGTTCTACTGTTAGCGTTTTCGTTAGGGACTGTGCGAATTTCCTACAGTGAAATTTGCTAGCGACAATCGTTGCTATATCTGTTTAGTTGTGACGAGTTGTGCTTTATTTCTGTTTCTTGTATATATATATTTTTTTTTCTTTTTTCTTTTCTCTCTTTCTTTGTGTTTTTAGTTTCGATTTCGATTGTTTGTATTTGTAGGTCTCCCCTTTGCTATTATTCAGTTCTTTACGTATATTTTTGTGTATACACTGTAGCGTCATTTGTTAGTCATATCTTCGCATATTTCTTTTTAGTTTTGCTGTTTGTGTATTTGACTTATGCGAATGTTTTCGTATTGTTTGATCTTTGTTGATTGTTTACATTGACTCTGATCTTTGTTATTGTTTACATTGACTCTGATCTTTGTTATTGTTTACATTGACTCTGATCTTTGTTGTTGTTTACATTGACTTTGATCTTTGTTATTGTTTACATTGTTGATGACCTTTGCTATTGTTTACATTGTCTTGTTATTGTTTACATAGTTCTTGCATAGTTAGCTTTCACTATTGTTGATATATGCTCATGCACTATTGGTCTATAGTGCACTTATCATAACAAACTGGTGTTTTTGCTTATGCACTATTGTAGTGCAGTTATGATAAATAACTGATGATTATGCACTGATTTGGGTAGTGCACTGTTAATTAAGAGGTGACTTGTGATATTATTATACATTTGATAATACAAGTTGGTGTCAACTCCTGTTTCCCACAGAGATTGGGTTCAACATAGAGATTATACAAGCACTTTATTAAGTCTTGTTGCTATTTAACATTGAAATAAGATAATTAATTATTTCAGGTTCTGTACTCACATTTTGGACATCATGTCTACATTTGAGTACTTTATTGAGCAGGGTAAAGCCCTTGGGAAGACAGGTGATAAATTAGAAGAATTTGCGACTGTTCAATATGCCAAGGCATTGAAGTCGGAAGAAAAGAAAATGAAAGAACAAACTGAACAAAAGAGAATAGAGGCTGAAATAGAACAAAAGAAACTGCAGATGCAGGTGGAGGAAAAAAGATTTCAAATGGAAATGGAAAAACAAAAAAGAGAAGCTGAAAATAAGAGACTTGAAAAAGAAGCTGAAGAAAAAAAGTTACAGGCCCAGGCTGAAGCTGAAAATAAGAGACTTGAAAAAGAAGCTGAAAATAAGAGACTTGAAATAGAGGCTGAAGGAAAAAAGTTACAGGCCCAGGCTGAAGAAAGAAAGTTACAGGCTGAGGCTGAAGAAAGAAGGTTACAAAGAGAGGCTGATGAGAGAAAAGCAAAAATGGAACATGATGAAAAAAGTCTTAGCTTTAGAGTTAGAGAAGTTAAAGTTATTGAACACTGGTAATGCTAATGAGGCAAATAAGGTGTCAAATAAGACTAATGCTAAGGATTTCAAGCTTAATCTACCAGCATTTAATCCCTCAATCGATGATATAACATTTTATCTAGATAGATTTGAAAGTGCATGTAATGTACATAATATAGATAAAACATTATATGTGTATCATCTGTCCAAGATACTTAGAGGTGATGCTTTGACTTTGTTGAGTATGGTAGATGTGCCTGACAAAAAAAACAACTATGAGGTTGTCAGGGCGGCATTGTTAAAGAAGTACCAACTTAACGAGGACGGATATCGTCTTAAATTTAAAACCATGTTACCAGAAACTGGAGTTGAATTCTCTGAATTCATCTCAGGCATCCGTCTTACTTTTTTACGATGGGTTGAGTTGTCTAAGACAGAAAATACATTTGAAGCTCTTATGGATTTACTACTTAGAGATAAGGTTATGTCTTCTGTTAATGAAGCTTTTCTATCTTTTCTTCATGAGCGTAAGCCTAAAAACATAAAAGAAATGGAAGAATACTGTAGCCAGTATGTTACTGCGCATCCGCACATAACCATTAGTAACTCTAAGGTGAAAGAAGGTCTGCCAGTTGCTTCGGCAGCACCTTATGGCCCAAATTTTATGCGTAAATTTCAGGGTAGCCAGAAAAATTTCAATAAAAAGAGTAATCGTAATTATGCCCAGAACCATAGTGATCAATTCCAGGGTGATTCTTCTTCCCAGAACTGGAGACAACCTAATACTACACGTTATTCTACCCGGTTAACTTTAGAAATTTTCACAAAGGTAATCGGTATAGAGGAAAATATTTTATGCAGAGACCTCAATACCAAGATAATAGAGGTTCTCAACAGCATAGAGATAGTAATGACAGTTATGGAAACTGGAACTCAAACCAGGATAAAAATTACAGTAGGGACTTTAATGATAATTGCAGAGGCAATAATGGTCGCGGTAGATCGCAACATAAGAGAAAAAGATATCAACAGACAAATTCTGTTCAACAAGAATCTCAGGGAGCAGATAAACAGGTTAATAATGATAAAGACCATAATGCTATCGGATGCTCATCTTTTGATTTTCGTAGGGCAAATAAGTGTATCCAATGCAGTACTTTATTTGATCCGAAAACCATTAGTACTCTAAGCTGTGGTCATCCTTTGCCCGCTCTTCCTGCTAATGTTGCTCATGATGGGAGAGGTTCTCTTATATTACATAAGGGGCTAGTAAATAGTAATCCAGTCTCAGTGTTGTTTGATTCTGGATGTACTACTGTCGGCGTTAGGCAATCTCTTGTAGATCCATCCTGTGCTACAGGAAAAGTCATCAAATGTGTCACATTTGGTGGCACGTTAGAAAAGTATCCTACTGCTATAATACACATTGCTACTCCTTTCTTCACGGGAGAGGTCCACGCGTGTCTACTTCCAAACCCTATTGCGGACCTTATTATTGGTCGTATTCACGGAGTTAGGGAATGTACCCCACAGCAGATTGCTGTTTGGGAAGAGCAAAACATTGAAGCTACCAATGCGGTGGTCACAAGAGCACATGCTCTGGATCCACCTCAAACTTCATTAACTAATAATGATGAAGTAAATGACCAAGATAGTCACTTGACTATTACACGTGACTCATTTATCAAATTGCAAGAAGAAGATCCTTCTTTACAAAAATTCTTCATTCTAGCAAAAAAAGGTGATCCTAATCAGAACACTAATAGGAAATCTTGGATTTCTATGAAGAACGGCGTACTTGTACGTATGGTACAAGACTCGACTACGTCCACTCATTCACAAATTCTTGTGCCTAAGAGCATGAGATTGCAAATATTGCAACATGCTCATGACTCGCAATGTGCTGGACATATGGGTTTTTCCCGTACAAAGTCGAGGGTTCTTGCGGCTTTCTTTTGGCCATTTGTGAGCAAGGACATACGAATGTACTGTCGCTCTTGCAAAGTATGTCAGGAGGTCAAATCTAAAGGACCACGACATGCTGCGCCTATCCAGGCTGCTGACATTCCTATTCGCCCTTTTCAAAAAATGGCAATAGATATTATCGGTCCTTTTAGAATTAAGTCGGCTAGAGGACATCAATTTATCCTTACATGTGTCGATATGTGCACACGTTGGCCAGAGGCAATACCTCTCAAGAGCATCTCAACTGCTGATATCGCAGACGCTCTTTGGCTGATATTTTCTCGCTTGGGTTTTCCCGGAGAAATATTGTCAGACCATGGCACTCAACTTATATCAGACACTATGTCACAGGTAATGTCTATGCTACACATTAAAAGGTCTCTCAGCAGTATCTATCACCCAATGTCTAATGGGTTGGTCGAACGTTTAAATAGGACTCTGAAAACTTTACTTGGTAAAATAACTGAGGATCATCCTCAGGATTGGGACAGGGTCTTACCCGCGGCTCTCTTTGCGTATAGAGAGGTCCCCAATGAACATACGGGGTTTTCCCCTTTTGAACTTGTCTTTGGCGCGCAACCGCGCGGCCCTATGTCTTTACTTCACGATCTAATCACTGCCGATAATATTAGCGATGAGACTCAATCTTCTTATGAGTACGTCATTGCTCTTAGGCAAAAGATCATCGAGGCATGCAAACTAGCAACTTCGTCTTCAGAATTTGCTAAAGAAAAGGCAAGGCAGTTTGCAAATAAGAATAGATGTCTACGACAACTTTGTCCAGGTGACAAAGCTCTCGTTCTACTTCCTTCAAGGGAGAACAGACTTCTAATTGCATGGAAAGGTCCATATGCAATAGTCTCCAAAATTTCTGATGTCGACTATGTTGTCGATATTGATGGAAAGCATAAAACTTTCCACATAAATATGCTCACAGAATTTTATGAAAGACCTGACTATTTGCAGCCTATTTTCCAGGCTACGGACAATTCACAAGCAACTCATGGTCAGTACTCATCTCTGTCAGTTATACAGGATGAGGAAACTACTTTTTCTGATGTCAATCTTCCTCTTTCTATGGTCCCACTTTATTCTACGGAATCTTGGAAAAACGTGACCGTTTCTCCAAATCTTTCCGCTGAGGAACATCGACAAGTTTCTTCGATGTTGCAAACATTTCAGGATGTTCTTACAGACATCCCGGGACACACACATGTCATAGAACATGACATTGTGCTAACTGATCACAATCCTATCAGAGTCAGACCATATCCAATACCTATTCATTTCCAGTCTCAAGTCGAAAAAGAGTTGGATGAAATGATACGTTTGGAAATCATTGAACCATCCACTTCAGCATACTCTTCGTCTATGGTTATTGTTCGAAAGAAGGATAATAACATTCGCATTTGCGTAGATTATCGCAAATTGAACCAAGTTACGAAGTTCGATGCTGAACCTATGCCTTCATTAGAAGAGCTACTCAATAAACTTTCTAATTCTAGATTCTTTACCAAACTAGATTTGTCTAAAGGTTATTGGCAAGTCCCGCTAACTGAACGTGCCAAACCTTTTACAGCTTTTTCTACACCTAGGGGTTTATTCCAATGGAATTTCATGCCTTTTGGTCTTATGAACGCCCCTGCTACATTCGTACGCATGATGCGGCGAATTCTCGCATATCGTACAGATGTCATAGCATACCTAGATGATATCTGTCTATTCAGTGATTCTTGGGAAGATCATTATTTGGGTTTATACGAATTACTGTCTACTCTTCGCGAGTATAACTTGACTGCAAAACCCTCTAAAGCCTTTATAGGATTTAGCGAGATTTCTTTCCTAGGTCATCGGGTTGGTCATGGTCTTTTAAAGACAGAGGACCACAATGTTTCAAAAATACTTAACATTTCGGTCCCTAAGACGAAGAAACAAGTAAGGAGTCTATTAGGTTTGATTCAATTCTACGGACGATTCATTCCGAATCTGTCCTCCATTATGGCACCGCTTTCTACTTTATTGAAGAAAGGGTCGCCTAATCTGATCCGCTGGTCTAAAGAATGTCAATCCTCATTGGACCAGGTTAAAGCCCTATTTTCATCTCCACCTATTCTTAAGTTACCTACTATTGAGAAGACTTTTGTTCTTCGAAGTGACGCCTCGTCAACAGGGATTGGGGCAGCACTAATGCAGGAGTATTCTGATACTTTGCATCCGGTGATGTATATCTCTAGGAAATTAAACGCTGCAGAAAAGAATTACTCGGTTTTAGACCGTGAGTTATTGGCTATGGTATGGTCTATTCTGAAGTTACAAAGATTTCTTCTAGGCGCACATTTCATTGTGGAAACCGACCAGAAAGCGCTTACTGCTATTCAGAGCAAAAACTTGAAGAGCTCGAGGTCCACTCGTTATGCCATAGCTCTTCAACCATTTCATTTCTCGGTTCGAGCTATCCGTGGTTCGGATAATGTAATGGCAGACATTCTGTCCAGATGTCCACACGATTCCACATGATTCTTCTGTCATATATATATATTTCCTGATATACAGTCCAATGTTATAATGACATGTTAGTAGATTTTGTCTCATTTTTTTTTTTTTTGAGGGAAATTTATAACATTGTACCATGTAATTATCTAAGAAGGCTTAGTTAGTGATATACGGGCCAAAAGATCACTCGGCCACATTTAAATAAATTATTTTCAGGATTGTATTAAGAAATTTACCAGTTGTCTTTAAGATTTGTGTTATTGATATTTTCGCAGCACATCATTGAAGTCTGCGAGTTTATGTCCATTGTGGAACTTTGAGGATATCAAGTCCTGTCCTACATTGGGAGCGGATGATGTCCACATCTTCTTCTATTGAATGTTTTTGTGTCACCGAAGAGCAACACATGTATTACTTATTAATTACTGTTACTTTATATAATGTAATAATATAGTGCGGTATATTAGTAAATTACACCGCTATTTGCAACACATTGTATGATAACACATAATATATTTAATTTCATATATTGGTATGAGTATAATTTGATTGTCATTATGTTGTTGCCATCATTGTGGCGTGTGTTGGTGGCACCTTCCTGGAATATATCAGCGTATACTTAGATAAATTTTTTCTCTAAGGATCTGAGATATGATCTCAGTGTCGCTCCATGCGTTGAGCTAATTTGTTAGGTAAATATCCACGCATCATACGTGCGTTAGGAGCCTAGATTTTTTCCGGCTCCAGGATTTAAAAAAAAAAAAAAATGTTTCATTTTTTTTTTTTCCAGGGAGGGTGCGGTAATGTTACGCACGGATCATTATTATTTTTCGTTTGTATAAACATTTTTTCATATGTATGATCATTTTTTTGACTGAAGTGTGTATTATGTTTTCTATGGTCAAAGGGACATAATCCGAGTTATCGAGACTACAATTTGTTAGGAGTTGCCTTCTCTTGTATAGAGACACGTTCGGTCTATAATTTCTTGAACGAAGCGTGACCACATCTCCTTATTTGGTAGTATCAGTCAACTATGGTAGATGTCTGAAACCTTTCTTAACGCTTCTTTTCATGACCATAAAAGGCGCGACTGTGTAAGACTTTTATCTCGAATGTTCTTCGAATCGTCTTATTGTGAACGGCAACTCAGAGATTGTCGTTCTGCGCATGTCAAACCGGGAGTTCGTTCTGTGTGTTCCGCCCAGTTGGGCAGTTTAGAAATGGTTTAAGAAGCGAGCAGACGCAACTGCGTCTTGTGATTCTCTGAGGGAAATACAGTGTCTTAGTGAGTTAGTTAGCTAACTAGACTATTTCCCAGTATTATGCAGCCTGCCTGGAGGCATATGTTCATGGTTGATTTTCCGAAATAAGGTAATTCCTCTTGTATCGAACTTTATGCTATCGTCTAGAGGTTCGTCATTTTGTCGCCTATTTGCTCGCCTGTGTGATGCAAAATGGAGAGGTACTTTGACTAGGATTAAGTCACCAGTATCTGTATACCTGAACTAGTTAAATATATATGGGTCGCTCTAGACCAACAAGACTGTTGTCTGTGTTCCAGGATTCGTTATATCAGAGATCACGTCCAAGTCAGATGGTTAGACTTAGGAACATTATAAAGGTCGAGCTGACCTGTAGCCCATGTATGCTATTCACGTGCAGACAGTGAACGGACTTATTGTATACAACTGATCTGCTAGCATCAGAATGGGAGCATTTATTATTGTTTATGAACATTGAAGATCTGTAGCTGACACTGTTGCAGAAGTTATAGAAATTATTATTATTTATACAGCTTCACGAACTAGCACTCGATGATTGATGAATTTCTGAATCTATTGAACTGTGATGTCTTATGACGCATATATACAACAGCTATCATTGCTGACTACAGAAATTGTTTTCAATGTGCCATATCATCTTGCTGAACTCGTTAACCATGTTGATGTCATAAGTATCATGACTGTTTTGTGGCGTGCAATAAATGAAAGAAACTTATACAACGAAGTTACCCTTTCTATGACTCTACACGTCATGTTGCCTGTGTGATAACCCTGTGAACTGTTCCACTACCACATACACAGCAACATCCTAAATCAGAGAAGACACCTACATCTTACACTTTAACACCAGGTGTCGATAAGGGTGGCAAGTTACCACTTCAGCACAAATCCACCCTTATCAAACACGTCTTCAAGATTGTGGGTAGTGTTTCCTTGTTGGCCGTTTTATCTATCAGTTGTGTGTTGACAGTTGGTTGATGGAAGTTTTCCCAAGGGGGTGGTCCAAAGTATTTGTTTTCCAATTCTCTCTCTTGCGGGAGATGGTGTTTATCATTTTCCTCTTTGGCTATGTCCAGGAGAGATAGTTGTTTCAGTCTTCGTGTTTGTTTCCAAGTGTCAATAAGTACTTTGTTTGGGTGGTCTTTCTCTTGTCTCCTGTATCTCTCTACAGCTTCAGTCAGTGCTCTTTTACGCCTGATATCCAGCGGCTCTATATTGGCATCTATCTCACATACGGCTGTGGGTGTTGATCTCATCCCTCCGCAAATTAACCTGAGAGCTTGGTTCTGCACACGGTCCAGAGCTGAGATGGTATTAGTACTCACAATGGTCTGGAGGGGGAGGTTATAATCTATTGCTGATCTCACATAGCCAAGGTATAGTTGACGAAGGGTTTGTTTATCCGCTCCCCAATTTGTACTAGCTAGCCGTTTGATGAGATTTAGGCGCTTACATGCTTTTTCCCTGAGGTTGTGGATGTGTCCATCTAGTTTCAATTGTCTGTCCAGTTTTACTCCTAGATAGACTGGGTGCTCTTCTTTTGTTAGTGTTTCCCCACTCAGTTTGATGTTGATAGGTCTTTTTGCTATTTTGTGGCTGCGGGAGAAAGTGGTGTATACAGTTTTCTGTGTATTGATTTTTAGTTTCCACAGCTCACAATAAACTGACATTGTAAGGAGAGCTCTGTTGATCTTGGCTTTTGCCAGGATGGGATATTTGTCAGTAGTCCAGATGGCAAGGTCATCAGCAAACAGCGCCTTCGACACATTCAGATGTTTGGCAAGGTCATTAATGAAGATGAGGAAAAGGGTGCAACTTAAAGGAGAGCCTTGAGGCAGTCCTTCTTCCAGCGTTCTTTTCCGTGAAATTTCACCGGCATAGTTGGTAGCTATGGTTCTATTTGTTAGGAAGGCCTGTATCCATCTAATCATTTTCCCTCCTATTCCCATTCTACTCATCTTTAGCAAAAGTCCCTTTCTCCAAACTCTGTCGTCGGCTTGCTCAAGGTCGATGAACACAGCTATTGTGCTTTTTCCCTCTTGAAAGCCATCCATCACATTCTGTGTAAACCTGAAGAGGGGGTCATCTGTGCGGCACTTACGTCTGAAGCCTGCCTGGTTGTTGTCCAGAAGGTTCCAGCTTTCCAACCACCAGTATAGTCTGTTGTTTACCATTCTCTCGACCAGCTTGCCCAAGCATGAAGTGAGGGATATGGGCCTATAGCTTCTTGGTGTTCCTGGTGGTTTCCCTTTCTTCAATATAGGCAAGATGGTTGCTGTCAGCCATGCTGATGGTAGCTGTCCCTCGTTCCACGTTCTATTGATGAACCATAGAAGTGTCCATTTTGCCTTTGGCCCTAGTTGACAAATCATTTCATTTTTAATTTTATCTGGTCCTGGAGCTTTATTTTTGGCCAGTTTCCGTAGTGCCATTCTCAGTTCTTGCGGACGGAACGGATCATCGAACGCAGCAATATTGGTCTGATCTATGTTACAAGTGGATGTGTTCTTTAGGAGCATTTTGTCTAGTTTCTTTCTCTGTTGTTTTTATTTACACTGGCATAAAAATTGTTGAAGACATCGGCTTTCTTGCTGCTTGATGTTACTTCATCACCACTTCCATCCACCATGGGTGTTGGGTTTGTCTTTTTCTTGCTTCCCTCGAGATTACTGAGGAGTCTCCAAACTTTGTTCCCTTCTCTTTTTAAATCTAATTTGTTGCACTTTTCTTTCCAAGTCTCCCGTTTATTCTTCTTGGTGACATACCTTACTTTTGCTGTCCACTTGTTGTACTCTGTTTTATTTCGGGTGGTAGGGTATTTTTCAGCCTTCTTTCTAGCTTCTCTCCTTTCTTTGACTGCTTCAGCTAGTTCAGCTGTCCAGTAAGGTTTATACTTCTTATGCTTCCCCCTTGGGATGCACTTTTTGGCAGCTGTTAGGATTGTGGTACACATGTTGTTGTATGTAGTATTAATGTTAACAGTTCTAATGATTTGACTGAACCCAGCGTCAGTTTCTCGGCCGTAGCGGTCCCAGTCTGCTTTCCTGAAGTTCCAGGATGGTTTACACAGGGACTTCTGTGTCATCTGTGGTGTTAAAATAGTTGTTAAAACAGGGCGGTGGTCACTTCCCACGTCTTCTAAGACTTTGATGATACTATTTTCTGCTATGTCAGCTGAAACAAATGTCAGATCTGGCCGGCTGGTCGAGCCGTGTGCCCTGTGTAGGAGTGTTGGTGGAGTTTCCAAGTTCTGCAGCAGCATTAAGTTGGTACTGCTGCACAGTTCCTCAACCTCTAGACCCCTACTGTTAAAACGCCTGTATCCTAGAGCAGGAATGTGAGCATTAAAATCACCAGCTACGACAGTTTTCTTTAGTATGGGCTCGAACTCAGGCAGACCTTTTGATGAGGTCGGGGGACAGTAAATGTTGTGTAGTGTGTACTTGGTGCTATCTTTGCCCCATAGCTTTATTACTTGGTGGTCGATATCCCCCGCAGGGTTGTTGGTTACTGTGGCTTGGGTATCATTTCTGATTAAGGTCATGATGCCTTGGCACTTCAGGCATTCACATTAGTACTGTGTATAACCCGTGATGTTAATTTGTCTCCGTGGGAGTATTGTTTCCTGCAGAAGGGCTACTTGTACTTGATGTTCGTGTAGTATTTTTGTAAGCTCAATTGTCTTGTTCTGTAGTCCAGCTATATTTAGCTGTAAAATGTTAAGGTTCCTCTTCGCTGACTTTTCACAAGGAGCAGGGGATTTATCTCTCTTGTGCGGGCCTTGGTAACCGAGGCGACGCCCGAGCTCGTATGGAATATGTTGTTTGACTGGCATTGGAGGTATTGGGTGATTGCTGCAGACATCTCCCTCCCAAAGAATGCAATGGATGTGTCTTCCTCCATGAGTATTGGGTTGATTTGCTTAGCCACTCACCTTTTGGCTCTAAAGATCACTTCGCTCTGGGGGTTCAGGTGGGGTTCACAGAGATGCATTCCCCGCTAGTCACAAGCGCTCACGATGCAGGCCTCATTTCTTCGTTCTGTGGCTGAGCTTTTGCTGTGGCTGTGTCACGTCCTGCATCCTATGCCTTCACGATTTTCCTGAGCACAGCGGTTCTAAATTTCCATTGGGGTTTAGTGGCTTTGCTTCCCGTGTCTCAGGAGTTGGACAAAATCTGACGATGGGTGCAATGTCAGGTCGCATGGCAATCTTGCTGCAGCTGGGACATAGGGCAGGGCCCGGATCCCTTCTAGGTAAAGACCTATCTTTTACCATCACCACTTCAGGATCCTTGGTGAGGTGTATCGTGGATTGGACAAAGAAAGATTGGTAGGCAAGTAGAGAAGAGAGAAGGTAGCATTTAACCCATGAGTGGGGTTTGGGTTGGTGTTGACCAGAGTATGGTCCACTCGCCGGTGTATTGCGCCTACACCTTAGGAGGAGTCCCAAACAACTCCCGACCCAGTTATACCGCCAGGCACTCGGTCGCCCCCATAGCAAACTCTGTGAAAACGGGGTCACCACGTGAAGGTGCTGCTATGGACACATTTGTACAGGAGAGGCCATATGCCAGGAGCTTACTACAAGACAGTAGCTTCCGCGGCGCTCACTGCACCTGGATATGAGAGGCTGTGTTTTCGCATCAACATCCATTGATGTGGGTGGGACGTCAGAGCCCGAACCCTACATAGACCCCAGATATTGTATTTAGAAATTCACTACACAGGCGAAGCTGAGAAGTGGCTAAGTGCAGGATGGGACGATTCCTTGGGACAGCCCAGAACCATAGCACAGTATTTTAGCTCTGCCTATTTGAAGAACCCCCTTGGATGGCTTGGGATCAGATGCGATGATCCTTTAAATGCAAACCAAGCTGGAGAAACTGGAGCTCAGGACTCCAGCTCAACAAGTTTTGGGAATGGCAAAAAAGCCACAGGAAAAGCCTAGATCTACAGTGTAGATAATACCAAGGAGTCTTCAACTTGGTATTGGCTGCAAAAGAGCGATAACCTCAACGGTCCTACTTAAACAACAACCTAAATATATGTTCAATACTGCTCATCGTCATGTTTATTTTGCCATTCTTTGGAAGTATGACCCGCCCACAGCTGCAGTCGACCATCATGCAAGAACTCTAGGGCAAGGTACTTCATGCGTTATTGCAACGGTGGTTTCTATAAGTATCTGTTTTATGTGCGGGGGCTGTGCAGCCGATTAGTTACTGTGGTGAGTTGGGATGATATAAATATTTATAGGGGACTTAGTGTACTGAATGAGATCAGCTGTGAAGGTCTCTTCAGTACACTAAGTCCCCTATAAATATTTATATCATCCCAACTCACCACATATATTGGGGATCTCGCTTCCGGGATTTGAAATTTTCAAAGTACCAATTATATTGGGTAGCTCACTTCAGGAAATTATAAAAATTAAAAAGGTATTCTTGGGTGGAAAATAGATAAGGTTGAGCTTTCAGTGCTTGTGGTTGTCCTTAGTATAATTAGTCATAGATAGAATTGTTTAGTTAGACATTGTATACATTTGCCTGTTAGAAAATGGCTGACCTGGCAAAGTTTCGATCTGCGGCTGTACAGACTGCCAGGGAAATGCACATGGATGGTCAAGTCTTGATTGACTATGTGACCTTAGAATGTGATAAATGTATTGCCAGGGAAGAAAAAAGATTAGAGAAAGAAACTGAAAGAAAGTTAGAAGAGGCTAGAGAGATTAAGAAATTAGAGTTACAGATTGAGGCTGACAATGAAATTAAGAGGTTGCAGATTGAGGCTGACAAAGAGGCTAGGGCAATGGAGGCTGAGGCTAAGAAGTTACAGATGGAAGAGAAAAAGGCCGAAAGGGAGGCAGAAGAAAAGAGATTAGCTGCATAAAGAGAAGAAAAGAGATTAGCTATAGAAAGAGAAGCAGAAGAAAGGAGACAGGCTGCAGAAAGGGAAGCAGAAAAGGAGGAGAAGAGATTACAAAGGGAACATGAATTACGACTAAGAGAGTTAGAAATTCAAGGCCATGCTCCTGAAAATGGTGCCAGTCCTTTTGCCTCAGATGCCACTGTTAGTCAGACAGCCTCAACCTCAGCTATGAGTTTTCATTTAGACCATTTTGTTGAGAAAGACGATGACATAGAAAGTTACCTAAATAGATATGAACTTTTGGCTACCACGTATGGTTTAGAGAGAGAAAGATGGAGCTTAAAGTTATCACAAGGGCTTCGTGGTACAGCTTATGAAGTTTTTGCCAAGATGAGCAGAGATGACTGTTATGGACTCGGGA